>JAPPVO010001314.1:0-44784 GCA_030407325.1 Camellia japonica | reverse complement strand
AAGGGGCCCCAAAAAAAAAACCTTCCACTTGTTCAAATTTTCAAAAATAGTGTTAAACTTTTATGTGTATTTTCAAAACCTTTTTATTTTATTTTAGAAAGCTTGAAACAAGTTTGGAAACTTGTCTTGTATTGGAAAGAGAGAAAAAGATGGAGCATTAATATGGAGTAACATTAAATTTTTCTCTAATTATAGAATTGTGATATGGATCCTAGTGTAATGCACTATCCACACATGCACACGTGATTGAGCACATGGCGTGAGCCGTGGGCACTTTAATGGTGCACTTTGCATGGACACATTGGTACAATGCACCATGGTGGTGCTTTTCTATTTGCTATGGAAAGGTTGAGGTGATGATGTGGATCTCACGTGGCATGGTGACATAGAGCACAATAAGCTCCACATGGCAGTGAGTCAGCCAGCGCATTATATGACTGAGTGTCCGATTTGGAGAGATTTGAGCATAATGCAAACACGACGTAAGAATCAAACTGCTCCAAATCGGACACCGATCAATTGATCAAATCTGGTTGCATGGTGTGCACTAACGTTGTTTGAGCATGATGTACACACTTGAGCAGGGTATGCACTAATGATGCGGCTTAGATCTAGAGCATTTGCACTACCGACATTTGCAGATTTGATTATTTAGAAAGAACTGGACACAAAATATAGATGCGTGATAAAAAATGTTTGCATCTATAATTATTGATTATATTGCATCTATAATTGTGAACATTTGTCTCACATGGTATATTTTGTCTAATTCCTTTTTTGCACATGGAAATTTTGCCTTAATTATAGTTGGGAGATGTGTTGCTTTCACCCAAAGCCTTTTGCCTAATGGTTGTGTAATACCATTTTATGATGTGACATCTCAGATTAAATTCATTTATAGAGCGGAGTTTGATACTTTTATGATAATTTTTATCTCTCCTCCATTATGAGAGTTGTATGTAGTGGCTGTTGGGCTTGGGTTTAGGCTTGGTGATTAATTATTAGGTTTGGTGACTTTCTAGCTATTGTTGGGCTAGTAGTGATGTAAGATTTTTCATACTTATAATTACTCTCTTATCAATTAATATATATATATATATAAATGTTTTTTTTGCTTTCAATATTGATGCCTCCTTCATTGCTTTAATTCAAAATGTTTTTGTTCACTTTTGAACAAAGTTATATTCTAAATAAATTTCCAACTTACCCTAAGGGTGTAGTCTGTTATGAGGCTGCTCTCAACTCCTTCCATTGCAGTTGCCTGATATATATATAGATATATATAGCAAAAAATAAATAAAATCAAAAAAATAAAATAATGCAATTTACATAATCACACAGTTAAGAGAATATTAAAAGAAAACATAGTATCAACTAAAACTATTTTGCATTCTTGCCATTATTACCTTCATGAAAAGATCAACGTCCGCCTCAGGAAGAATTCCGGCACTCCTCTCCCCTTGAAAGGTCGGTCAACAGTTCTATAGTTTGTTCATAAAAAATCGAATGTAAAAAATAAAAAAATACAAATTATTGAACTAGGAAAATTTTGAAATTGGATACAAGCAAGTGTTATGAGATTTGATTAATTAACTACCATATCGAGATCCGACCCCTTGGCACCTTGCTGAGAAATCTAGGGTTTCTTTTACCGTCATTTCTCCTAGATGAACATCATTTTGGCTAATGTATGCCGATGTCTTTTGTGGTACAAATTCATTGAGTTTGTGTCCGTTGTACGTGACTTCCCCTCTTACCTATTCCACATTAATTACAATTGAATGATCACAATATGATTGTTAAAATTTTATAGAACAAATTACATCAGTAGTCTCTACATTTTTTTCTATTATGTCATTTTGGTCTTTATACTTTTAATTGACTGAATTTTGATCATTAATTTTAAATTTTGTGATTATTTGGTGAAATTGATAATGTCGTTAGAGTTTTTGACAAAAAACTATCGCTGAGTTTGTTGAGATTAACTTACTAAGTGAAGCAAATTTATCATTTTGCCCCTAAAAGTATGACGTATGTCGCTCATGAGCACATTTTTCATAAAAAGAATGCTAACAGTTGTAATCAATCGGACTAAATTAAGACAAAGTCAAATTGAGGATCAAAATCAAACCAATTAAAACTATAGCGATCAAAATAATTCAAGGACCAATATATGGAGACAATTGATGCAATTTGCCCAATGTTCTATTTACATATATTGATGGTAGTGGTTACTAACACTTCACAAAAATTAAAATTTGTTTGGAGACTTGTGACTGACCTTCAAGCTTTGATCCAACTTTCCAGCCAGTGCTAACAGAAGGGTTGTCTTCCCAGAGGATGGTGGACCTAATAGAAGTGTCATCCTATACCACGAGTAATCAGGGTCATATCAATATCCTAGTAGCATTTAGCTTCACCATAGGTAAAAGAAATTTTAGAAATACTACCATTGTCTCAAATTGTTTCAAATTATTTGTTTGGCATGAAAAATAAAAATAAAAAATGTATTCTCATGTGAAGATTTTTAATTTTCTTTCATAAATTAAAAGTTCTTAAAGAGATCTTTTAATTGATAAAAATATATATATATATATATATATATTAAACATATTAATTGAACATTATGTCTAGTGAAACCCATCCTAAATAATTGGATCTGCATCCATGCTTTGTGTCTTTATTGGTGTGTTTGTTGGCACATTTATTAGTGTCCCTAGCATTATTATAATACTTAAGCAATGAAGAATTTTCATAAATTTTTTACTTTTTACCTAAAGCTATTTATTTATATAATACAATGTTCCACACATTAAAAGCTTGTTCGAAAACACTTCAATGCCAAACAAGACAAATTAAAACATATTTTGAAATTTATTAATTTGTTGAATTAGGTTTGAACTTTGCATTAGCAGAAAGAATAAACAAATAAAAAGAAAAAAGAAACTACTAGGGCAAGCTCAACTTAATTAATTAAATGTACTTTTTGATTTTTTACGAAAAAATGTGCAGAAAAATAGAGAAGTAATGTGACCACAGAAAGATAAAAAAATAAAAAGTATGTACTTATAAGGTGATGCCAAACCACCCCTAAGTTTATAACCAGCTCAAAAGATAAACAAGTCAAATTAGAATAAATTTTGAACTGGTTAAATTTTGAGGCTTAATTTGAACAAATGACTATTGAGCTCATTTATACCAAACAAATTAAGGCTTGGTTTGGGGTACACTAAATAATACAAAAAGTCAAAAAGTCACTATTCTATTTAAGTCACATCATCTATTTAAATCACATCACCTCTCTAACACATCACATCAAACCAACCCAAACCCAACCATATAAGCCAATAAGTCAAAAACTGTACTTTTTTAGAACATCCCAAACCAACCCTAAATTATATTAATATAGGCCTATACATTATATTATGTAGAAGACAAATCATACAAAATTTGCTTGTTTATGTGTAAACACCATAACTTGAAGAATATACTCACCTTGAAGGTTTGATTATACCAGAGGCATCTTTCAAAATTGTGAGTTTTGTTCTCTCAGCCAATCTAATCCCAAGCAAACTCAAAGCTGACTCGGCAATGTTTCGGACTGAATTTGCGAGTGAGGGAAGAGCTCTATCACCGATGTAGCAATCCGCTTCTATTCTTAAATTCTCAAACCTAACTTCTACAGTTGGAAGGTTTATCCCAACCCTGCAATCGCAATTCACAACTCAAAAAACTCATTATTTACTCAAACATGATACATAAATTACACTGAGAAATTGCACTAATCTCTATAAATTTAGCATAATTACATTGGATTTTTCATTCACATAACACTTGTTACATAAAAAATTCGTTAGTCATGTAGATGGAAAAATAATATTGTCATCTATTTTATATTGTTTATATTTGTGTTTTCACGCTCTCTGTATTAATTTCGATCTCTTTAGTAGTGACTGTATTAAAGAGGAGATCAATATAAATATGCCAAATTATAAACCTTGCAATATTTTTTTCAAAACCTCAATTTGTTGAAATATGAATTGTAAAAAAAATTTAAATGTAAAGGCTATGTTTGTTTAGCGATGAAATACAAAAATATTACCTATATTCCGTTGTTTGCTTGGCCAAAAAATAAGTTAGAACATTTTTTAAGTAAAATATTTTGTCATAAAGCATAAATTTTTAAGTAAATATTTTAATCATAAAGCATAAAATATTTTTTTTAATTTATAATTTTTTCATCACAGTGGATACTAGTCGACGGACATGTTAAGCCTCATTATTTTCATACACATACTGATCGTCTTTATTCTCTCTCATATATATATATATTATGGTTGAGCAATTAATCAAAATTAGGTTTTGAGATTGTTATTTTTGTTACATTCAATCTTTATCTTATTTTATATTTTCACGCAGTTTGTATTAATTTTGGTCACTTCAATCATGACACATATTAAAAGAGAGATCAGTATAATTATGTCAAAATTTTAAATTTTATAATATTTTTCAAAACCTCAATTTACCGAAACATGAATGTATAACAAAATAATAATAATAAATTATTATTATGATTTTTGTTGTTGAAAATATTTTAACTTTTAATCAAACATCAAAAAATAAAAATAAAAATTTATTTTTTATTCAAATTGTAAAATGTTTTAAAATATCATTTCTTTATTTGTAAATTGTGTACAAAAATTATGGTAGTAGTATTACAGTATCTAGTTTGTGATTTGGACAGACCTATGGATTCAACCAAAATTTGACACATAGATAGTGAAGTAATGGTGAAAAAAATTATAAACTGAATTAAAATATAATTACATAATATCAATAAGTGGAAACAAATTAATAATTTTTTTATAATATTATTATGAAAATATATATATATATATATATATATAAGAGGAATACAAATGCAGGATACAAAAAAACAAAAGTGTTTGTAGAGTTTTAGAATTATGATTTGAGAATAAAGTTATATTTTGAGTTTGTGAGTTTTGAAACTATGATTTGAAAAGAGAAAATTTGTTTAATTATGAGTTTTGAAAAAAAATTTGAATTGAATTTTGAATTTTTGATGTGATATATGAAATGAGAAAAGTTGTTTGGCTATGAAGCTATAAGTTAATTCAAAAACTTATAACTAAACACACAACTCAAAACTCTATTGAAAATTCTATTCAAAATTCATAACCAAACTCTTTTTAAAATTCAATTCAAAAAAATAATTTATATATTTGAAAAATATCAAAAAGAAATATAATTTTTTTTTTCAAATAAAAGGTGGCTTGGCAATTGCAAAAAAAAAAAAAAAAGTGTACTGTTCCGTCAACTGGCCGGACATCCGGGAGGATGTTCGGGCTAATAACGGGTAGACAAAAAATTCAAAAATTGTGTGCTTCACCAAGCAATTTTTAAAATATATTTTGAAATTGATTTGAAATCATAATTTAAAAACTCAAACCAAACATACATTCAAATATAAATGTGAAATTAATTTTCGAAAGCTCTACCAAACACATATTGATTCTCTCGAGCAAAAAACTGCCTCATGAAAAATACTTGATTTGTTTTTAATGATATCAAATGGGATAGTGACCAAAAGATTATTATATGATGATGAGTGGTTGGATGAGAAAGACATACCCTAATATATGATTGAATTGTTTAACAAATCTATTGGTTTGAATTTTTTTTTTTTTGATGTAACTATTTCAACTGACAAATTCGCATTTAAATTAGATAAAATCAAGTCAATGATTTTATCGATTTTATTCTTTACACCAACAGCTGTGTTTTTAGATTATAGATTTTAAAATAATAATAATAATGATAGTAATTTATATTTTTCAATTTTTATTAAATTTTATTTAAATTCATAATCCTAACACAAATTTAGAAAAATTAAAATTTCGTACCAATTAGCACTAGTGTTTTTTTTTTTTTTTAATCCTAGTTTTATGTTCAACAATGCATATATTTTGAAAAATTACTCAAAAAACTATCTCAATAGACCACATTCAATCTAGAAGTGATCTTCATCAATCTAATTTTAAATTATATTACATATACACCTCATTTTTTAAACTAATTTTTGAAATAAAATTTTTAAATACATATAATTTCGCACTCTTTGGAAACAACTTGTTCCGATTCTTAACAGTGCTGGTTCGGATTGTGGGTCCACCATACTTTTACCCCGATGACCCAATCATTCATTTTTTAGATTACAATGTATAAATATTCATAAAAAAATCAAGTTCATCTAATAATATGTCACATTAATTTATGAATTTATTTGTAAAAAAATAAACAATAAATGTTATTTAAAACTAGACCAACTATTTTTTGAAGATAAGTACAATAAATTAATGTGACTATGATTATTATGAATAATCTATAATTATAATCTAAAAAGTGAACGATTTAAATTATGCAAATAGAACTCGAGGTGGCCCTATGGGCTCAAACAAGTGCTTCTTTTTTGTTTATGTTCTTATGTATTTTATGGTGGCGAGACGGCAACACAAACTATTTAGAAATTGGAATTATATTATTATTACTATATTGTCAATATGATAGAAATTTTAACTTAATGATGATCGAATTTAACTAACTCACTATAAAATAATAAAAAAAATGCGTAAGGTTTAGACTTGAATATAAAGCTAATCATGATGCAAAGTAGTTTGTTGGTCTTCACCTACTCCTTCCAATCGCCCACATGTGAAAAACAAATGTTAATTAGAAAGAAAAAAATAATAATACTCCACATCAACAAAATAAAATTATTTATAAAATTAAAGAAAGATAATGTTAAAAATGAGAAATTCTGAAGTGGTTCAAGATCATATCATTATGCTTCCGAACAATCATAATCAGCTAATTTTAATCAAAATGAACACTTATACTTTTTTTAAGAGGTCTTCATTAGTGAAATTTTAGACCTCACTTTTATGCTGTGTTTAGTTAGGAGATTTGAGAAGGGATTTAGAAAATGAAAGAAAAAAGTGTGTGAAACTAGATAAATGAAAGTATATTTTATTTATATTTTACATACATTTTTCCTTTTTATTTCTAAATCCTTCATAAAATCTCCTAACCAAACACAGTATTAGTAATTGCCATATCAGAATTATTAGAATCATTAATAGCATGGTCGTTCTACACCATCAAAAACAAAAACGGATTCACTCCAAATGTTTTTTCTTATTTTCCTTTTATTTAATTTAATTTTGTATATCTATATTAATTAGAGAAAATGTAGAGAACAACTTATTAACCACCCTTCCAATTAGATGGACCAACTCATTTTAAAATGTAGTCTTAAAACATCTTTTAAAAAATAGTAAATCCTGATCAAGTCAGATCTCGAATATCATTTTTTTTTGAGTTGGCTCATCATAATTACTTACTAAAAATATTTATTATTATTATTATTATTATTATTATTTAGCTTAATTGTGTGTATGTAGAAGGATAGAACTAAGAGAAAATTATAGAGGGCCATGACTCTCCTATTTTGGTGAAAAATTCTATTTACCATTAATACTTATAAAATATATATCTTATTTTAAATAAAATAGTCACTTAGTATAAAAGATATGTATCACATTTTTCTACCATCTTACATTTTTTTTTTTTATATTTTCTACCCAATTACTTCTATAGTATTTAATTTTTTTAATGTGTATATATAATTTATATATTATATTATATATACACGTATATTTGTATATATGGTGAAATTTTTTGTATTGTCTTTGGCCCTCCGATGATGAAATGTAGAGATAACTTACTTCTGAATTCGGTTTCTAAACTTTATCAAGAACTTCTCATTATCTTCCTCAGCAACCCTAAAAAGGCTATCAATGAGTTGTTGTCGATCATGCATATCAAGCTTTCTCACATCAATCTCTTTGTGCACAGCCACCTTATCTCCATTGTCTCCACTTTCCACAAAAGATTTGAGAATACTGGTTCGTAACCTGGAGTAGGTTGGCAACTTCTGAAGAGCTGCCCATCTCAGAGCTTCTTCGTCTTCTTCTGCACGACTACTCCGCCTACTTGCACCAAACACATCTTCGATGCTCCTCCTTATGCTCCCACTTCTGCTGTTATTCCCGCTCAGCACCTGCAATTTCTCCTCCTCCATCTTCTTCTTCTTTCTCTGAAAAATTAAACTTTTATTTATTTATGTATTTTTGGTGAGAATATGAGATTTACCCAGTCCATTTTAAATGGAAATAATGACAATCAAAAGATGGAAAAGAAAAGAAAAACATTGGAAAATTGAAGGGAAGTGATTACTTACTTGTTTGGGATTTGGCTGAAGGCTAGTTCATTCTTTTATACACACACACACACACATATAGAGAGAGAGAGAGAGAGAGGAGGGGGAGGGGGGGGGGGGGGGGGGGGGGGGGGGGGGGGGGGGGGTGTTTGAAGGCTTAATTTGTTTGGTTGAATAGAAACGAAGTTGGAATTTAAAGAACGTAACTTCAGTTCTCTTTGGATGTGTTGGTGGAGGGGAAATTCTAATAGGCACACCTGGTCAAAAGTGTGTATTATATGTCTTTAGTTATGCCATTTTTTTAGTTAAAAAAATTATTTTAGTTATGCCTTATGTTATGTTTAATTATGATTTTTTTTTTAATTATAACTCAGAAAGTATAAAGTTATGTTATTTTATTTTTTAGTTATAAGGTATATATGATACACCATTTGAAAGGTGTGTACCATAGTATTTTCCCTTGATGAAGAGTCAAAATTTGTTTATGTCTCTCACTTTGGGTTCATTTGGGATGTGAGTTAACTTTTTGACTTTTTAACTATTTTAACTTGGGGCTAAAAAGTCTCGTTTGTAATACCCAAACACATAAAACAAATAATCTAAATCATCTAGCACATACGAAAGTAATTTAGCTTGTTGTTTCACAATTGATAAAACAAACACAAAAGATTTTAACGTGAAAAAAATCACAATTGGTGTATCTCCAAATGTGATAAAAAAAAAAAAAACAGGGGCTAAAAGCTACTAAACAATCTACTATGAAGATAATGAAATTACACAAGAATACAAGCAATTTTCCAACACTCACTCATAAATTGACTTTCACTCCTTGTGTCTCTTCATCAATATTTTCGTCTTGGAATTGAATAGCCCAGTGTTGAATCCACAGCACCCAAGTCGAATCCATGACACTGAGTTGCTTCGAAATCTTCTAAAGCTGCCAAGTCCAAACTCTTCGGAATCCACTGATGAAACACTTTGTTGAAGTTGAATCGTGACAAACCGCTTTGACATGTGCAGTTTAATCTATGTGAGGCGACAAACTCACAAAATCATCAAGGGAAAACACTAGTTAAGCTCTCTAGATAAAAACACAAACGTCCACAAATCTCTTGTTTCAAATCTGGAAGCCGTAACCCTAAAACATACATCTTTAGCAGCTTTATATGAAATAGAGTCACGAAGACCACTCGAGCGCAAGAATAGTCACTCGAGCGATGTGTCTAAAAGGTGGTGGATCAATAAGTGGCTTCGCTTGAGCAAAGAATAAATCCTCCCAGTATTTTCAGAACAAGTCTGAACTACTGAAAGAGGCCTTTCTTCGCTCGAGCCAATACTTTATTGCTCGAGCGGTCTAAGAATAAACAAAGGCTCTGTAGTTACAACTCAAATGTGTTTCCTCGTGGAATTGACAACACAAGGGACCTAACAACCTCCATTTTTGTCAATTCTTGGACGAAACACTTCTAACAATATAGCCTAACAAACACGCACTCTGGACACAAACAAAACCTAAACACTCTAAACCACTTGTAAAGTGTGCCACCTGCAAGGATCATAATGAAACTAGTACAAACACAATAGATGAATAGATAGATAGATCATTAGAAAACAACAACACCCATAAGCATGTTATTTCCAAATCCCAATAGACATCTAACAGAGCCCGAAATATCCATCAGCAAACCATGTCTAAAACAGTACCAAACATGCCCAAGATACGAAAGAGTACATACTAGAATAAAAAAATTATGGCCAAAACACAAAGAGAGAGAGAGAGAGAGAGAGAGAGAGAGAGAGAGAAAGAGAGAGAGAACATCATTGAAATTGAGGAGGCGGAGGTGGAGGATGCTTCATCTGAAGGTAAGATAGAATTTGAGCAAGCTAAAGTGAGGCAGCCATCAAAGGCACTCGAGCTTCCAACCGATCAAACCGCTGGGTCATGGTAGACTCAAACTGCTGAAGTTGACATTGAATGGTGCAAGGCTGAACGTGTTGCTCTTCCTTTCCAACAGCATCAACAACCTCAAGTTTAGTATATTCTTCTATTTGCTCCTCTCCAACACTTGAAGGACCCATCCCGGAAGACTCCCCCTTAACATGTGCCTTACTTTGGGAGACAGTCTTTTTGGTGACAGGTTTGACAAGGCTAGAAAACTCATCATCAGGAGAAGAATAAACCTTAAGAAAAGAAATGATCCAATTAATGAGACACATATAAGGAAGACCTAAAGATTTCTTACCCTCAAACACAGAGATCATTTTTTGGACAATCATGATGGAAAAATCGATTTGAAGGTGACGATCAATGTAGTATAAGACAAAACCTTGCTCTTAATTGATGTTAGAGGTATGAGTGGTAACATCAAGATTGGCACACACAATGATATTTAGGAAGCGAAAGCGGGGAAGAAGTTCATTTTGCTTGATGAGAGCCTCAGAGATTTTGAAGACCCAAAAATTGTTAAACCTGGTCACAACCTAAGGGATTGAACACATGGCGGATGGAAATAGACTCAAAAGTGTCTAGCTGGACATTCTGCTCAAGATGGACAGTTCTAGACACATAAATTCCTAAAACAGCTTGGCTTTTTCTTTGGACGAAAATTTTTCACGGTTAAATGAAAGACGATTAACTATAGCCTTTTTTTTTTTTTTCACTTGGAAGACTCAGCCATGAGAAGAACTAGAGGAATACGACAACACGCACCAAGACACCCAACCAACACCAACAAGGAACACCCACCAAGACATACCCAAAAAGTGATGAAAATCGCTTAAAGAGGCTCAAATCCAAGAGAGATCGAGTGAAGAGAGGTCGGAATATGGCAAGGGAATGAAATTGCTCTAAGATGAGAGAGTACGAACAATTTTGGGAAAAATGGAAGTGGAAAGATAGAAGTGACTATTAAAATTCGCACAGATTGCTCGAGCGAACAAACAAGACATGTGGGTACTGCTCAAGCCATGAATCCATCACTCGAGCACACAAAACAATACCTCATAAATAAAGTTTGCAGACAAAACTACTGGAAGACAGGATTTGTTGCTCGAGCGCAAGAAATTTCGCTCGAGCAGTCTAGCAAATCAAGTAAGGCCAAATTCTTCAAAAACACACCCATAAGCACTCGAAACACTATCAAACCAGAGTATCACCTGAAACAGTGTCATATGAGCAATATAGCATAAAATGATACTAAGATGAGATAATCCACACATCATGAAACCTTCAAGCATGCGAAATAAACAAAATTAACATGAGATCATTAGCAAGCAAGGTAAGAATATAGAGAATAACATACGCAACACATGAATGCAGTGCTCAAAGAAGAACATGATATCTCACAAAAATAGTGTGTGTGCAATCCTTGAATGTCTACAATTGCTAGAGTTAATCCTAGTAGTGATCGAATGATTGGACCTCTAGCAAGTGAATCTGTATGAAACTAAGAAAAGTCAAACCACTAGTGATCAAGGGGTATTTGTTCAATAAACACGAAATCTTCCCCCCAGTCAATGCAAATCATTTTCTTGCAAACTCACTGGCAGCTTTCACGCTCAAGAGTATGGTAACTGAACTAAAGATGAATGGAAATGATAAGAATAGTTTGGTTGGTAACTCTGAGGTAGCCTTTTCCTCATTCCTTGAGAACATTGAATTGAGGGGAAAGCCATGGAGATGTAAAAAGATGGTAGAGGGTTAAGAGACTTAACATCACCCAAGATATGCTAGCACATGTCAATTTCTCGAGAGAAGCACAAGATACAATACTAGAAGTCCATAGAGAAATTTGATCACTTATGCAGAAACCTTTATAATTACTTAACTCAAGGATGTGTACAAAATGAGATCATGAAACCAAAGAGCACATACATTCGTCATGAGCTATAAACAAACACATATGAAACCTTACATGCAAAATGAGAGCTGTTCAAATAAATTTGTGTGCAAAAAAGACAAGCATCAATGACAATGAGATTATAACATCCAAGTACACAAAATACCAAATGACTCATATCGACTCATGCAACAAGCCACACTCTAGTCAATGAGCAAAACACCCAAGGTCTTTCTCAGGAACTCAAACTTAAGAAGATTAAGGGGTTTTGTAAAATGTCAGCTCTTTGATGCATAGTGGATCATGCTCAAGAACAATGAGTCTCTCCTCAACTAACTCTCAAATGAAATGGTGACAAATGTCAATATGTTTAGTGTGAGTGTTGGACCGGATTCCGAGAGATATTGATAGCACTCGTGTTATCACAAAAAAGAGTGAGTGTATACTGGTCTATCATATAATCATTAAGTATTTGCTTTATCCAAATCATTTGAGCACAACAACTCTCTACGATAATGTAATCCACCTCGGCGATCGAAAGAGAGATATGTAATGCCCCAATATTTAATCATCAGTTCACAATGTTAATTTAAGAACAACAAAACTAATGGCAACAAGTTAAAGCATTAAATATCTGTTACATGGCTTAAAATTATCTCTTCTCCCTTGAAATATTCAAGTGCTTACATATTGTACAATTACATTTTTCAAGTAATGATAACAGTTCAATGGATAAGAGATAACGCAAAATATAAATGCCCTAAGGCAAACATTTTCTCAAGGAGTGCCCTTGAATACACAAAAGGTGGAATCTAACTTCCAATACAAAAGAATAGCTCGAGGCTTTAACATACAACACATAAAAGAGCCTCTATGCTTCCATCCAAAACTGCATCTTGATTCCAATCACTTTGGTAGCATGTCAACATCATCTCCTGAAAGGTTGTTAGTTTTGATGTGAGCAATTGCCCAGTAGGAAATACCATTAACAAATTATATAATTAATCGAGATGCACATGATCATACCATGCAAGAGATGAGAAAAACCTATGTTCGTTCCTTTTTTAAAACCACGATGCCAAACTAAGTAATTTCAATAGCAAATTCTCATCCAAAACCTTTGCCACATTCATCCGGCGATATGCACAAGAAAGGGCAATTGGGCACCTTGACTCCCCGTGCGGGTATCAATATACGTTACACGACTCAAGTCGAGGACACTGCTTATTCTAACTGGAACTAGTTTCTAAGATATTGATTGAGTCTACGAGTTTCTACAAGTCCTATTAGAAGAGCACTTGATCACTACTTATTCTAACTGGAACTTTGGCAATGTCGCAGAACAATTAATAATCTAGAAAGGAAATTCGTTTGTGATTATGTTACTTAGTGCTCATGTGGAATGAATTAATTATTGTCCACTGTATTAGGATGTGAGTGAGTTAACTTCGGTACATTTGTAAATGTGCTAAACTATTGTGCACCTTTATTAGAATGTTAGGACAAGGACATGTTGGGGTAAGCGTAGCAGGCTTAGGCGGCAGAAGGTACCGATATTGGATGAAATTTCAACGCAAGATAAGGGAGTTGGTCAAGCCAACGTGGCTGAGCCAGTAGGACAGCAAGCCATGTCTGCCTTAGCCCGCAAACTGGCAAGAGCATTGTAGAAATCCATAGACATTCTCAGCGTTGAGAATCAAGTCTAGGCCCATATTGTAGAAACAGGGCCATCCTTTCGGAAGAGGGAGTTCTTCCAGTTGAATCCAGACGAGCTTTTAGGGGATTCGAAGGAGCCACTGAAGGCTGACGAGTGGGTTAAGAAGATGGTGAAGACGTTCAAGATGCTTGGCATTGAGGACGACGGTTTGAGGGTGACCTTAGCATTTTTCTAGCTAAAGGGAGATGCAGGTCAGTGGTAGAAGTATGCGTGAGGATGTATCAAGGTGACTTGGGACGCTTTTGTCAATGCCTTCTAGGACAAGTTTTTGCCACCCACTGCTAGTGAGAAGTTGATAGACCAATTTTTGAAGCTCAAGTAGCTAAACACGCTGGTAGCCGAGTTTGAAGCGGCTTTCACTAGTTTATCAAGGTTTGCACCAGAACTTGTGGCGACAGAAGAACGCCATTGTATTGAGTTCAAAAAGAGATTGAGGACCTTGCTCATTTTCAGGGTGATCGAGTCAATGATTGGGGATTACAACGATCTTGTGGAGTCAGTGGACCATTTAGAAACCATGATCCAAGTAGAGGAGAAGCGGATGAAAGTCTCCAAACAAAGGCCCCAGGATGTTCAGAGGAACACTAGGGAAAACAAAAGGCAAAGGGGTTCCACCCCACAGCAGTCTTAGGCTACACAGTTTAGATCCACATTTCCTGCGAGTTTGGGGTCAGGAACAGGTAATCAAGGTGGGTTCACTTGCTTTAAATATGGTTAGTTGGGCCACAAGTCTTTAATTTGCTCGCAGAGAGGAGGAAGGCAATAGTTTACACCGTCTTCAGCTCGTCCTCAGAGCCAGAGTCAATGAAAGGGTCAATAGCCTACGTGTTATCAGTGTGGGAAGTCAGGGCACTTGAGGAGATTTTGCCCTCAGTCTGGTGGCACATCTGGTGCGTCTGGTTCGAGGCAGACACAGAGCCATCAGCTAGCACAGTCAGTATAGGCCTTGAGGCCCAATTAGGGAGCCATTTTGGCTTAATCTGTGTATCAGTCCTATGCTCATAGGGGTAAGTAGGTAGATCAGAGGCCTTTAGGGCATGTGTATGTTGTTACCAAGCCAGATCAATTGTTAACACCTTCCATAGTGTGAGGTAACTTTTTGTTGTTCAACTTTATTGCTAATGTGTTGATTGATACTAGTGCATCTCATTCATTCATATCATTTTCTCTTGCATCTGTTTTGGGTTTGGAGTTTGAATTGTTGGAGTCCTCTATTGGTTGAGATACCTATTGGGGGTAAAGTGGCATTGGGTCAAGTATGCCGCTCCTATGACATTGAGGTCGCAGATCATCGACTCTCTTTCGATTTTATTGTTCTTGATATGCATGCTTTCGACGTAATTCTGGAGATAGATTGCTTGACTCATTATCAGATTTGGATAGATTACCATCGTAGGAGGGTATCAATGTGTATGCCATCAAGAGAGTGCTTTTATTTTATGTGTGACCGAGGCTATAGTCCTACTCCTCAGTTATATGACCTAAAGGGTCGAGGAGAGTTGAGTTTCCTTTTTGCCATTATGGTAGCTGATGAGGGTAGTATGATCCAGAGTGAATTCCTGAGGGTAGTTCGAGAGTACCCAGATGTTTTTCCGAAGGATCTCACAGAGTTGCCCCCACATAAAGATATTGAGTTCTTAATTGACTTAGCACCAAGCACGACTCCAATCTTCATGGTACCATATAGGTTTGCACCAACCGAATTGTGTGAGTTGAAAGTGTAGCTTCAGGATTTGTTAAATAAAGGTTTCATTTGCCCTACTACTTCACCTTAGAGAGCACCAACTTTCTTTGTTAAGAAGAAATATGACACATTGCGACTGTGCATCGATTACTAGAAGTTAAATCAGGTAACTGTTAAGAACAAGTACCCATTACCGCGAATAAATGATCTGTTTGACTAGTTAAAGGGGTCTCATTGTTTTTCCAAGATAGATTTGAGATCGGGGTATCAGCAGTTGAGGGTAAAGGAGAAAAATGTTCATAAAACGGCATTCCGTATGCCGTATGGTCATTACGAGTTCTTAGTAATGCCTTCTACGTTGACTAACACCCCAGCTTCGTTTATGGACTTGATGAATCGAGTCTTTCGTGAGTTTTTAGATCGATCAGTGGTTGTCTTCGTCGATGACATCTTAGTCTACTCACCTTCCGAGGAGGAACACGAGGAACATTTGCGAGTAGTACTTGGGTTGTTTAGAGCACATCGTTAAATGCTAATTTTGGAAAGTGTGAGTTTTGGCTCAGCGAAGTTAAGTTCTTAGGCCATGTGGTGTCTGGGGAAGGGGTGACTGTGAATTTTTTTAAGATAGACGCAGTGCAAGATTGGGAACAACTTAATAATGCCTTTGAGATCTAGAGTTTCTTAGGCTTAGCTGGGTATTACTGACGTTTTGTAAAAGACTTCTCCAGACTGGCCTCACCATTGACTAGATTGACGAGGAAAGGGGTTAGATTTGTGTAGAGTGAGACTTACGAAAAGTCATTTCAAGAACTTAAGGTTAGACTCCAGTTTTGATTATTCTAGAGAGGGGTCGGTTTATTGTGATGTGTCTCGAGAAGGTCTGGGTTGTGTATTAATACAAGAAGGGAAGGTTATAGTGTATGGTTCATGGCAGTTGAAAACACATGGGAGAAATTATCCCACTCACGACCTAGAATTAGCGACAGTGATCTTTGTCTTAAAGATCTGGAGGCATTACCTATACGGGGAGAGATTTGAAGTGTTTCTGATCACAAGAGTTTGAAATATTTGTTTTCACAGAAAGACTTGAATATGAGGCAGATGAGGTGGATGGAGTTAATGGAGGATTATGATTTCAAGTTACACTATCATTCGGGGAAGCCCAACGTAGTAGTCGACGCTTTGAGTAGGAAACCCATAAGCAGCGTAACTAGTATTGCCATTTGGGAATAGGAGATGTTGGGCGCTATTAACGAGTTTGACTTGCACCTGGGTGATTGAATTAGCTACCTTATTTATTGTAGTTGCACAACCTGCCTTAGTTAGCCGAGTTATAGAAGCACATCGGGGTGATAGCGAAGTGGAATCTATCTAGGGAAAGATAACTAGTGGAAAGGTAGAAAAGGGTTTGAATGTATATTTTGACTCAAGTGTGAGATATCTAGATTGTCTTTTTGTGTCAGAATCTTGTAGGGGGTGGTATTCCAAGAGTTCCACCATTCACACCTTGCAGTACATCCATAAGGCACAACAATGTATCACGACTTTAGTCGCCAGTTTTGGTGGAGGAGGATAAAGAGAGATGTAGCCTTATTCGTTTTGAGGTGCCGTACTTGTCAACAAGTGAAGGCCAAGCATCAACAACCAACAGGTTTGTTACAACCCTTGCCTATAGTCGAGTGAAAGTAGGAGCATGTTACGATGAACTTTGTTGTGAGTCTTCTGACGACTTAACGGGGAAATGATGCCTTATGGGTAGTAGTCGATCAATTAACCAAATCTATACACTTTATACCTATGCGCACGAGTGACTTGGTAGACTACCTTGCCAATATGCATGTTAGAGATATAGTTCGACTTTATGGAGATCCTTGTGACTATCATTTCGGATAGAGATCCAAGCTTTACGGCTCGGTTGTAGCAGAGCCTACAGAATGCCTTGGGTACTAGGTTGACGTTTAATACTGCCTATCATCCTCAGACTGATGAGCAGTCTGAACGTACCATTCAAATTTTAGAGAACATGCTTCAGGCCTGCGTTCTCTATTTTAAAGGGTCGTGGGAAAGCCAGTTGCCCTTGGTGGAATTTGCCTACAATAATAGTTTTTAGGCGAGTATTGGTATGGCACATTTTGAGGCCTTGTATGGCTGATTGTGTGGATCTCCTATGTGTTGGGCCGAAGTGGGTGAAACACCTATGATAGGTCCAGAGTTAGTCTGGAAAATGAAAACTAAGGTCATGCTTATTCGTAAGAGGTTGGTTTCGGCTTAGAGTCGTTAGAAGAGCTATGCCGATCGTAGAAGCAGGCTTTTATCTTTTGAAGTGGGGGATCATGTATTTTTGAAAATATCACAAAGATGGGGTTTGATGAGATTCGGAAAGAGTAGGAAGTTGTCTCCTAAATTTATCATGCCTTTTGAGATTCTAAAATGGATTTAGGAGGTAACTTATCGTTTGGCCTTGCCGCCTTAACTTTTCGGGATTCATGACGTGTTTCATATTTTTATGCTCTGAAAATACAAGTCTGATCCTTCACACGTGCTGGATTAGACCAAGTTAAAGGTAGATGAGGATGCCTCGTATGAAGAGAGGCCGGTTCGGGTGTTAGATTCTTGGGATCAAGTCTTAAAGGGAAAGACTGTCCTATTGGTTAAGGTGTTATGGCGACATCATGGGGTTGAGGAGGTGACTTGGGAGCGTGAGGTGGAAGTCCGTGAGAAATATCTGGACCTGTTTGTTGATAACTGAGTTTGGTATCGAGAATTTTATTCATGCTGTAATATGTAAACATTGTAAATGTTTTGGAAGCTCGAATTGTAATATTTTATGTTGAAAGACTCTGTTTTATCATTTTTATTAGTTTGATTTCAATTTGGGGGATGAAATTTCTTAAATGGGGGAGATTATAATGGTTCCGATTTAGACCCGACCCTTTTCATGTTCTTAGATCCGGAATTTCATATCTTTAACTATTGTTTATAACCTCTTACTCTTATTGCTTGTTGAGTTTGGTTGTTTGGGAGTTATTGTTGTGTTTGAAACATGTTAGGAGTTCGTTTTTCAAAAGAGTTGTGGTCCAGATTTTTGCTTCTTTGTTTAAGTGGTGCTTTGGTCGCTCGAGCGGTCCCCAAAATCTCCAAGTATTTTTGCAGGTCTGTAAAACTTCTAGGAGTTAGATATCTTCGCTCGAACGGTCTTTGTTGCACTCGAGCGGTCTTCTTCAGTCTGTAAAACTTCTGGGAAGGGGTCATTGTGCACTTGAGCGGTGTCACTTATTATCTCTGACCCTCAAGCGGTGTTTTTATCGCTTGAGCAATCTGCACATATATCAGTTCAGGGAAAGAGAAATTTATCACCTTTTCACTTCCTCTCTCTCTCTCTCTCTAAAACATTTCAAACCTTAATTTCTTCACTCTATGTCTCTAGTTCTTGCCTTAAAACCCCAAATACTCCCAATCCATCAATTTCTCCACCCTAGTTCTTTGGAGAAAAAGGTAGAGCTCGTAGGAAACTTTGTTTTAATTGGAGAGGATATCATTTTCAACTTCACTAAACTTGAACCCTTTTTCTTTTCCTTTTCTACTTTCGAGGTAGGGATTTGTTCAACCTTTGGTATGATTTTTAGCCTAGTTATTTGCTCATAGAAAAGGTTTCGTGATTTGGCGATTTTGGGTTAAACCTAGGGTTTGATTTAAAATGTGAAAGAGAGGTTTTCAAATGGGTGCTTGATAGAGGTTGTGGGAATGTATTTATGATTGAGAGATGCTGAAATGTTAGAATTTTCTTACTTAAATGTGATTTTGAAAGTAAATGAGGTTTTGTTCAAAAATCATTAATATTTGGTTTATGGAAAAAAAGGGAAAAGAAGTTGGGTTTTGAAATGAATGTATTTGTTCATGATGAGGGTAGAGTTGGATATGTAATATTGCTCCCATTTTTGAAAATGATGAGATTAATCTTTTGTTGGAAATTATTTGTTGAATAGCAATACAACATATAAGACTTTTGGCAAATAATTATTTTGGTCTCTAAATGGTTTTTGTGACAAAATTAAATTCGTCGTCTAGAAAAGTCAAAATTGTTTTTTAGTGACGAATTTTCGAAAGTGTCGCTGAAAATGACAATCAAGGACCAATTTTATATTTTCACAAAATGTTTGATTTTACAAGACTAAACATTTAGTCACTAATACTTCGTCACAAAATGTCCCAATTTGGTCGCAAAAAAAAAATTTAAATAAACAAAATAACGGCATTTTTAACAACAACTATATTTGGTCACTAAAACACAAATAACTTTCTCTACCACACATTTTCGTCGCTAAAAATCAAAGTTGGGGTAGCTAAAAATGCACACAAATTAAATGTCATCCAATCATATAAAAAATGAAAAAAAATTGACATCTACACATCAAAGACATTCTATACCCAAATCATAATGAGTATATAGAAAGTAAAATTTACAAAAATTAAAATTCAAAGTTTCCAAACTCGAAGTTTCCAAAATGTTTGATTCTGCTTTTAAAAAGTTTCCAAAAAATTGACATATCAAGTTGCAATCTCAGAGCTAGAATTTTTGTCAACTAGTATGTCATCACTCACCCTGGAATGATGCAGCAATATCCTTGTCAACTGGTATGTCATCACTTATCCTGGAATGGTGCATCAATTGATATCCAATTCTTCACATATTTTTCAAGGATCTGCAGAACAAGATAATCATTAGAAGATTACACACTTCTACATCTTAAAGAAACACCAGTTCACATTGTCACATTCTAAACTTTTTAAATATACAAGGATTATTCACCTAATTAAGAAACTCATTTTTTATTTACTTTGTTTAAGAACAGGGAATTCGCTAAAGTTATTGATAAGCTACTGCAATTTGATGACCATCGCACCATAGTAAAAGCAAATACACAATAACAGGAATGCCAGAAGCAACTGAAGCAGCCTTTGTGGGAAAACCCTAGATTGGGTTATTCTAGCAGTAACAGTAGGGTCTTTTCCTTCCTCCATTGGCACTATCCTCATTGCATCTTTCACAACAAAATTAAATCAAATTCTACCTTCTGGGTACTGTTTTTTCTGTTATTTCAATTCCAATAAAACCTTTTCCACACACAGAACAAATTCAAATTTCAAAAATTCTCAATATTTGCAAACCCAGATTCCCAAGTAGCATCTTAAAGCACTCTAATTAGTGAAGTGGGTTTGGATTTTTCTAGGGTTTAACTTATGTTGAATAAGGCCTTCTAAGCATCATAAAATCTTTGAGATCTAATTGTGCTCAATTTTTCAAAGCAAAGTAGCAAATAACAATCTTTAACACACACTCCACTCAAATAGGAGCATATAGATCATGGGCATGAGCTTCAAAGATCGCATTTGGGGAAATAGAAACAAGATTTCAAATCATGTATATATGCTCAAATAGGAGCATATAGATCATGAGCACGAGCTTAAAAAAATTAAATACCAAACTTAGCTAAGTTCCGCTTTAATATACTAACCTAAGCCAAGCCCAGAGTCAACTTAATTTATTAACATAAGGGGTTGGTTGGGGAAAGAAATATAAATTATTAATAACCTTATAAAAAATAAATAAATAGCATACCTTACCAAAATCTCTTTGCTTAGTGTTATTACTTTGCCTTCTTCTACTTGACTTCAACCTGATGCAACATTAACATTTGAGTCATCAAATTGGTGAAACCATTTCTTCAAGCCAGAGTCTAATGAAAATCAGAGTTCAATAATGTTTTGAAGTTGAAGTTGTTGAAAATTCTGACATGTCTAATTTCAGCTTCATTGTGGACCCATGCTTGCCTTTTTTGACTAAATTGTGTCTTGTGATACAAATTAACAAGTCTAAGCTCTTTTCCATCCTTGTCTCGCTGTCAAAACCTTTCTAGGCTTTGGCCATCAACTTAGGAATTTTGAATGTGTAATGCAAAAACAGATTTCTATTTTCAGCTTATAAATCTCAATTTCAAATCCAAGAGTAGTCAAAGATTATAAATTTATAATACGTAAATCAATCATATCAATGAGTGAGTTATTGTTGGGGCAATTCTCAGAAAATGAAACTCAAAATTTTGTTAGATAATTGAGATGGAGTGAACTGAATCAACAATCAGTAGAAATACATGTTGTAATTCTCAGAAGATAATAGAACAAACTAAAAGAATCAATAAAAAGACAAAATCACTAGCAGTACTTTTTTTATTTGTGAATATGTGAAGCTTGAGATCTGAAGCAAAAATGTTATAAAAAAAAAAGAAAAAAAAAAGAAAAAAAGAGAAAGCATAGATTAGATAGATCTAGATTTTAACAAACCAAGTACGATATACAGATCACAGAGCGAATCTATCATTTTCATTTCAATAAAAAGTGAGAACAAATCTAGTAAAATCAACCCAACAAATTCAAAATTAGATCAACCAACACAATTGAATGATTTGCACAATAATATCTAAGTAATATCTTGATGCTCTGCCAAAACATAATGTAATAAATTATCTTTGCATCATCTCAAATGCATCAATTATATTGGCTACATTCTAAGCTTGTTTCTCATCTGTCTTATTGGGTGATGGAAATGATCCCCAAATTTTTTAGAACTCATCGATTATATATCTGTGATCATGTGATAATAACAAAAAAAAGTGTAATCATAAGCATTTCATGTATTCTTCCTTTTTTTCTTAATTTTGGAATTGATGTAAGCATTTCATTTGAGAATGGAATCATTGAACAGTATTTCCAGGGTAGAATGATTAACAGAGGGAGGTTACTAATGGTGTTACATTGAGGATATTCATTGGGCAAAATAAAATTGTGGCTTTAACATCACACAACACGACATATAATTGATAAATGAATTTGAGTGTCTATTATCAATTACATACAATAGCAATTGCATAGCATCATAATCAGACAAATTTTGAAAGGAAAAAGGCATGAAGGGCCAATGCCATTTTACTATCTAATTTAGCTAGTCATTCAAACTAAATATTAGTCTCTAAAGCTCTGATTTCTTGTAGTGTAGAAATATCTGTTTTAGGCTATCGGTGGAGGATAGCTTTGATTATTGTAGAAATTGCATGATGATTAAGTGAATTGAAAACTAATTACTTATACATCTGCATTGAGCTTTGTTTCATACTTAAGCATTGAAAACGTATTGTTTTGAGAAAGAGGGGTGAATACATTGCTGAATCTGGTTAAGGGGTGTGGGTGTGGTTATTATGTTGGCCTGCGTGTCCTTGGTGAAAGTCCAGAAACCCGCGCGGTTAGGTGCTGATCCTTTCGGTTAGTAACGGTAAAATGGCTTTGGTAGAGCTTGTATAATCTACTAGCAGACATATACCTAGAGATTCCTAGTGTCTTGTATCCATTGCCCTATTTTTTTTATATAAAATGATGTTTTTCATGAATTGATATATATAATCCTGACATTGCATTGTTTGAGATGAAAATATAAAAAGTTTGACAAATGGCGTGCATATGCATTCACTTTATGGTTTCGTTAAGATTTATACATTGTGTTAAAGTATCTATACTAGACTTTAGCTCACCCTACGTGGAAAATAATTTTTAGGTGTTGATGATATGCCTCCACTAAGGACATAGCTTGGGAGGATTTGGAGCTAAGAGCTTCTTTTATTTTTATTTTGATGTAATAACTTTTGTTTAAGTTTTGGGCTTTAATTGTATTGAATTGAACTCATTTTGTTTTACTTATGTATTGACTTGGGAAAGATGTAGCCATAAGGGCATAAAATTACTTGATTCTCCTTTTATGCCAATTCATGTACACATGTCATATGCTATAAATTCAGGATTTAGAATTTATGAATGTATACACACATGTCATCTTTTGTCTGATCAAGAAGTGTAAATGGAATATGACGATGTCGGGTTATTGTTATTATTTCGGGGTCTTACATGGAAGCCACTAAACAATCCACTATGAAAATAATGAAATTACACAAAAGTACATGCAATTACCCAGCATTCACTTATAAATTGACTTTCACTCCTTGTGTCTCTTCTATCAACATCTTCATCTTGGATTTGAGTATCCCAGTGTTGAATCCACAACACCCAAATCAAATCCACAACATTGAGCTGTTTCAAAATCCTCCAAAGCTTCCAAACCCAAACTTTTCGGAACCCACCGATGAAACACTCTATTGAAGTTGAATCGTGACAAACCCCTTGATATGTGCAGTTTAATCTATGTGAGGTGACAAACTCACAAAATCATCAAGGGAAAACACTAGCTATAACTCTCTGAATGAAAGCACAAACATCCACAAATCTCTTATTTTAGATATGGAAGCCGTAACCCTAAAACATGCATCTTTCGTAGTTTTATATGAAACAGAGTCGCGAAAATTGCTCGAGTGCATGAATGGTCACTCAAGCAGTGTGTCTTAAAGGCGGTGGACCAATAAGTGCCTTCGCTCGAGTGATAGAAAGTTCGCTCGAGTGAAGAATGAATCCTCCTAATATTTTCAAAACAAGTCTGAACTACTAAAAGAGGCCTTTTCTTCACTCGAGCCAACACTTGATCGCCTCGAGCGGTCCAAGAATAAACAAAGACTCAGCAATTACAACTCAAACGCGTTTGTTCACAGAATTGACAACACAAGGGACCTGATATACATTGATACTTATTCTTAACAAAAATAAATTCAATCAGTATTAAATAAAATCATGTTACTTAAAAAAAAAATTAACTTTAGTTTATATTTTAAAAGTTACTTAAAATTTTAATTGATATAGATTATAATTATTAAGCATATTTAATTAATTTTTATATAGTAAATTCAGTTTAAATACAGAATATTGGATTGTTAAATTCCAACAAGTATTTCTTTTTCTTTTTTTTTGGAACAAGAAAAAGAATACTCTATGAAAGTATCATAGCATCTGCGGTTCTTAGCTTCAGAATAATCCGTTATCGACTAAATTTAACCCAAATTCATAAAAAAAATTCTACCATCCAAACATACTATAAATCTCATTCACTCGCCACAACTAGAAGCCAAATATTGATCAGAATTCAGCGCATAAATTTGAAAATAAAGTCCCTCAAAGAGTCGATCCGTACGCACCCTTATAAAAAGCATATGCATAGTTCACGGGCCCAACAACCCCGGTGGTACCAACTAGTATGTTAAGACACAGCAGGCTGACTGTTTTAAAAACTGAAGATGATGTTTAGTTGGTATTTGACATGTATTAAAAAAAAATTTTTTTTTTTTTGTATATGTATTTATTTGAATTATATCAATTAATATTTATCAATATCTTTTTTTTATTTTTCTATTCGTTTTTTTTAAAATTTTTTTATATATATTTTTATAAAAAAATCAAAAAATACATTTATTTAAAATATCCTTAACCACTCCATTCTATAAACAAAGTCAACGTTTGATTTGAATTATTTATTATTTGGTGGTGAACATTTGATGCTATTGACCTAACATTTTCCTTTTACATAACACTATGGGTTATTTTGATAAGTTAATTAAAAATTAATTTTTTAATTTTTGTAAGTCATGTTTTTTTTTTTTACATAATACATTTTTTTTACATTTTCCTTTTACATTTTTTTTTTTTAATCCACCCAAAAAAAGTCATGTTTTTTTTTTATATGTTTTTTTTTCAAAAAGATTAAAAAAAAATAAAAAATTAATTTTTAACTAATTTTTAAAACAATACTGTTTTAAAAATTGAGGATGAAGTTGATTGAGTAATGCTATGTACAAAATCAAGATTTGATTTGATAATTTATTATTTGATGGTCACATTTGATGCTACTTGCCTAACATTTTACATAAAACTAACCGAATAATGCTATGTAGCTTGCTCAATACTAGTCAGGATATTTGACTTATTGATAGTATAACGCCTTTTGTAATGTAAGATTTTGAATTATTATAGAGAAGAGTTTAATATTTTTTATGGTTGTTAATTTATTTTACTCCCTATTATTGGATTGTATGTGATTTGTAGTGACTGTTAGACTTAGCTTAGTGGATTGGTTATTAAATGTTGTAGACTTTCTAGTTATTGTGAACTAATAGTCTATTTGATAATATAAATATTTTTCATAATGTAATTAATTACTTTCGTACCTATTGACAAAAAATAAAGTAAAATAATTATCCAATATTAATGTTGAAGTTTTTTATTTATTTATTTATTTATTGATAAAAAATGATACAATTAACATCATATAATATGTCATATCAATTGTTACAATATCTCAGAGAGAGAGAGAGAGAGAGAGAGAGAGAGAGAGAGATTTGTATTATATTGAATGTTATAACAATGTATACAAGACTCCTTTATATAAGAGGAGAGGAACTTAAGTATGATAATGAATATAATATGGTATGTATGATAGACAAAATATATAATTACTATATTTAATACTCTACTCAAACTCAAGTAGGGATACCAACTTGAGTTTAGAGAGAGAAACTAAAACATGAAATAAAATTAAATATGGATAGATTCAGAGGTTGGAGCTAATGTCAGGAGAGAGTTTATGATTGTATTGGGCCGTTGTATGAAGCTAGCTGGAACTAATGCTGGGACAGTTTAAGGGATCATACCGGACCATTGTAGGAACTGACCAGAATAAATGTCAAGATAGTTTAAGGGGTCATGCTGGACCGTTGTAGAAAAACTGGATATTGAACCAATAAACGTGCCATAGACGTAACTGATGACAAGGTGTTAAATGGTGATGGCAACAAATGAAGTTGTGCGCCAATGGATGACTTATAAGAAAGTGCGCCAAGAGGCGGCTTAGGTGATATGCCAAGAGGTGGCTTGGATGGTGTGCGAGAGGGGACGGCTTGGGTTGTGCGCTAGAGGGGGTGGTTTAGGTGGTGCACAAAGGGGTCGACTTCGGTTGTGCACTAGAAGAGACAGCTTGGGTCGTGCCCTATAGGGGATGGCTTAGGTGGTGTGCCAAGGGGGCAACTCGGGTAATGCGCTAGAGGGGGCGACTTGGGTTGTGTTCCAGAGGAGACGGCTTGGGTGGTACGCTAATAGGGCTACTTGGGTTGTGCGCCACGCGGTGGCGACGGCGGCTTGGATGGTTTGCGTGATCTATAACCATGTTCACCGTGATATAGGTATAATACCTCTCCTCAAACTCAAATAAGTTTGAAAATTAAAACCTATTTGAGGTTGAAACAGAGGGATTGACAAAGTGGAGCAGAAGCACAAAAAAAAAAAAAAAAAAAAAAAGATCTCGAGTGAAAAAATATGATAGAGCTATTTGGGAAGGAATAAACTAGTGGACAAATGAAAAGATCACCACAAAGTGATACTGAAAAGAAAATATGGTAGCGGAATGGCTTGAGGTCCGGTGGGCGGCTAAGAAAAGGCTGCTGCCTGCTGGTGAACGAAATTATTAGGTACTTAACCTAACTCTGATATCATGTTACAATATCTAGAGAGAGAAAGCAAAAGAGAAAGAGAGATTTATATTATATTGAATGTTGTAACAATATATACAAGACTCCTTTATACAAGAAAAAAGAAACGTAAGTGTAGTAATGAATATAATATGGTATGTATGATAGACAAAATATATAGTTACTATATTTAACATCAATATTGAAGATATGATATTAAAATATAATAATAATTATTATTTTATTGGGTAGATTACATTATCTCTTTTTTGAAATTTGAAAAAAAAAAAATACAATAAGTCTCATAAATTTGATATAATTATATCCATTTTGTTTTTAAAAGTTTTAATTCACATAACATTCAACCCTATTTCATCAAAAAATTGTTAGCCAGATGAGTTGTTTTTTTTTTTTTTTTATAAAAAAAAAAACCCATACTTTTTGGTTTGAGTTTCTAAAAACAATTTGAGTTTTTTTGTTTTTCGTATTTTGTTATTTCTAATGATTTTTTTTTTATATATATATTTAGTTAAATTTTTTAGAAGCACCTAACTAAGATGTATCTATAAATAAAATATTTATGAAGAAATCTATAAAAAAAATTCAAAAAAAAATATTTATATATTTTAAATTTTTTGTATTTTTTTGGTATGTGGTGATTTTTTTTTTATAATTTTTTTAAAGATTTGTTTACAAATTTAAATGCATCTACGTTAGGTGCATTTACAAAGTTTAAAAAAATAAAAATTGATTGAAAAAATATGAAAAATAAAAAACTCAAAAATTCAAAAATTGTGTTTGAAAATTCAAAACCAAAAAGAGCATCATATCTTTGATATTGAAATGCGTATTTTGCATTGTTTATTTTTGTATTTTCATACTATATACATTAGTTTTGGTCATTTTAAACCTAATAAAATGGAGGTCAATACATTTATACCGAAATATTGGGTTTGCTTTATGTTTTCAAACCTCAAGGGAGGTTGGTGTAATTTACCTTATTTATTTGGCAATGCTGGAAGTACCTAATTTTACACTCATATTGGTGTGCATATGACAATGTGCCTAAAATATTAGGCAAAATTTAGCTACACATATCATTTCTCAATTTTATTTAGGATCGAATATAAATACACTCTTAAAATTTGTTTAAAATACTAAATATTCATGTGGTTATGAAAATTACATTTCGACTCTTAAAATCCCTAATTGCATAACAAATAACCTCTTTTATTAATAAATTATTAGGTCAATTAACAATTTTTAGTGATGCCAACAATATATTTCAATTAACAATTTAGTAATTTTATTGTTTATAGGATGATAATTAAGAAATTTTTTTTTCCAATCACCTACGTCAAACGACAAATTCTAACAAGGGAGTATTTGATAATTTTCAAAACTACAGAGGATAATTTATATTTTAAGCAAATATTAAAAAATGTATTTCTAATATATCATTTTATTTATGTGCGAAAGTCAGGTTTTTTAATTTTATTACTCAATATTCGACTTATTCCATCAACTAATCTTGAATACTAATCCTACGGTCCACATGCGAGATCCAATTGAAGCACTTTTAAAGAACTTTTAAGGTATGCTTCAATGACTTACTACATTTGCAGCATGCTGATATTACAGTATGTCCATTGTAATTTTAACATCAAACATGGAAAACACTCTTATCTCACTCACATTATTAGACTTTATTGCTTCTTACATGTAATATTTATTATATGAATACACGAGAGGTGAAAGAAATGGGGAAAAGCTTCCCATGCCAAATATCATTAACTTTAATGTTCAAGGAAAATCCTTATAATGGGTCCCACGAAGTTTCGTTTAAGTGAAATTATTTCTTTAATTAATAAGATTTCAATTCCAATTCCAAACATTAAATTTATTTTAAAATTTTGAATTCATATATATAGCTCTAGTGGTTTTCCTTTACGAGAATTATGAAAAATGATAAGGCTTAATCTTAGAGTGTATTTATTTTTTTTCTCTCTTCACTAAGATGCTATTTGATAAAATTGAAAATTAAAAATTAAATATTGAAAACTGAATGCTGAATTTTTTAAGCTGAAAAGTTATTTGAAAAATTTTTTTAAGTGTTGAACTAAAAACAAGTTGTTTGACATGAATAAAATCAAATCTGAAATTTATTATTTTGAAATTATATATTTCAATTTTTATATTGTGATGGTGGTAGTGGTGGTGATGGCGGTGGTGGCGGTGGTTGTGATGGTGATGGTGATGGTGATGGTGATGATGGTGGTAGTGGTAGTGGTAGTGGTGGCAATGGTAGCGGCAGCGGCAGCATAGTAACGTTGATGGTGGTGGTGGTGGTAGCATTAGCAAAAATGATGGTGGTGCTTATGGCAACCACGATAATGGTGATGAAGGTAGCGGTAGTGGCGGCGACAGTGGCATTGTAGTGGTGGTGGTGCTTATGGAAACCATGACAATGGTGATGAAGGCGGCGGTAGTGGTGGCGGCGGCGGCGGTGGCGGCGGCATGGTAGTGATGATGGTGGTAGTAGTGACAATGAGTATATAATAGTGTATATCGATACTTATATTAGTATTTATAAATTCAGTCAGAATTAACTAAGTATTTTATGACTTAAAATTTCTTAAGTTTTGGTCTTTATTTTAAGAGGTATTTAAAATTTTAAGTAATATTAATTATGGCTATTAAACTGGTTTAATTGAATATCACTTAATATATTTAATTCTAAGGGTTAAATCAGGTCATCAAACACCTCTAACAAAATGTAGGCTTTCCAAAATGCCTACTAGACCTTAGTCCCATATATACAAAATAATTAAAGGGTTACATTTCTCTTAAATTCAAATTTGAACATGAGAGTACTTGAAGGGATATAGAACTCACCACAGATCTAGTTTTGATGATTCAAATTGTTAATTTTGTAGGAGTTATCGTGTATATCATTCATGAAAAAAAAATTTAGATCAATCCAATGATCCTAACATTTTCATTTTATTGTGTTTGTATCAAAATCAAAAAATAAATAAATGGTCTATTTTAGAACATACTTGCATTTATTTTTTTGAGGACAAACACCATAAAATGAAAATCTTACAATTATCAAATTGATAACTCTCTATTATATATATATATATATATATATATATAAATGGAGGGTCTAACAAAATGAGTGGTTTGAATAATCAAAATGCACGAGCCACTTAAGTTTTCTCAAATTTAGATTTGAAATTGAGAGAAATCCTTAAAATAGACTAGCGGTAATTCAACTATGTAAAAATAAAAATAAATAATAAAAAAAATTAATATTATAATATGTGTGTGAGAAGCTATTTAATTATTTTTATAAATGTATTATAAGATATGAATAATAAATTAATTTTAGTTAAAAATTATTTAATAAATATATTGTTGGACATATTAGTTAAAATCTATTTTAATTTCTTCCTTAATAAAAAAAAATATATAGCTAAAAATAATAATTTTGTGGGTATTAAATATTTTTCATTTGTAACTGTTTTTGAAGAAGATTCAACTTAATCATTACCCCTACTAAATGTCTTAGTTAAAATTTTATTTAATTGATTTTTAAAACACCCACATACATGCATATTTATACAAATTTATCATTCAAATTTAAAAAGAAAATACAATTAGATGGCCAGGGATTAACCACCCTGCAACTTGTGGCTTTGCATGTTAAGCTATAGATACGTTATGATTAGTGTCGGAGTCAGAAATTTAAGATAGATGGGCACATATTACTCACATTATTGAAAGGAAGAAAAAAAAATCCTGCAATAATTAATAATGAGATATTATTAAATTTTATAAAATTTTTTTTTGGGAGATTCAATATTAGAATTATCATAAGAATTATATCAATATAGTTAAGAAATCCACAATCAACAATCTAACTGAATTTATGATTAACAAATTAAACACTATTAACTCAACAAAAAATTCCATAATATTGGAGAAAAACAATAAATTAAACAAATCTCATGATAATAATGAAATATTCACTCAATTCTTACCATTAATTTTTCAATTTAAAGTATAAAAAAATGAACAATATATATATATATATATATATATAATAGAGCACTTTCAAAAAATTTAAAATATAAAGATTTTACATACTTTAAGAAGGAAACATTATTATAATTTTATAAAAACAAATTAAATACAAACTTCATATATAGAAGAAATAGTGTAAGTATAAAAAACCCAGGTACACGTGAGCCCATGTCCTACATTGGTTCCGCCTCTGGTTATAACAAGCATTCTTGGTTTTTGGAAGAGTGGATGACGCATAATTATGAGAGAGTTAATGATTGATTAGGGTGTATGTAAGTCTATATAGAAGTGATCTTCTCCCATTTGCTAGAGCCACTCTCACTGTCACATTTCATTATTCATTTGCTAGAGCATCTATAATGACAAATATTATAATAATATTGTCATTATTATAATTTAATAATGAATAGTAGAAAATGGTAGAATTATAATAATAGTGTTTCAATGGTCAGAGGCCATTTTGGTAGAATTAAACACAGAAACTGGTGTTCGAGACGACCAACAACCGCCCGGTTGTCTCAAACACACCAGTTTCTGTGTTTAGTTTTGCAAGAATGGCGATTTTGCAAAAAATTATCTGTTTTGCTGAATGAGGGAGATGGAGGGGGGAGGGGAGAGAGGAAGGGATGTTTTGCCTAATATGGCATATATTGCACCTACCAAAGTTTGTGTCAAATTTGACACTAGTTTTGGCATTTGCCAAATTTGACAACTGCTGTATGGCACCATTGAAGCACCATTTTCTTCTCTAGCTACCAAATTATAGCAATAGCAGCTCTAATGACAAACCATTAGAGATGCTCTAAGGAAAATTTTAAAATCTTCTCATTTTTCTTAAAAATCAAAAGATTTATATGTTAGCAGTATTAAAATCATGGTATGATCTTATTTATGCAGGCATGTGCAATTTGTGGTATGTATTAGATATTTGAAAATTTATTTGATTTGATCATGTTATTCTTAAATCTGCAGAGAATTTTGTACAAATTTTTAGATATTTTTATACTTAAACTTTTGAAATGGTTTTGTCTAAAAAGTTGTTAAGAATGATATCTAAAACATCCAAAAAAATTTGTATCAATTCTTTTAGACTTGTGCAAATTTATATGGAATTTTAATTAAATCTAGATTTTAGAACATATTTTGATCTATGTTTGAAAAATCACTAAATATTCTACAATAAACCAATCTAGTATTTTTTGAGTAAAAAATGAAATTTGGGAAGTCTAATTTCATCTCCAATTTTTAGATTATGGTTTTGACTTGTATATTTTAGGGTGGAATTATCTTAAGAAAGTGTGTCAAATCTACGTTACATGTGTTTATAACGGTTTTGGTTTAGACCTGACCCTTTTCATGTTCTTAGATCCGAAATTCCATATCTTTAATTGTTGTTTGTAACCTTTTACTCTTATTGCTAGTTAAGTTTGGTTGTTTGGGATTTATTGTTGTGCTTGAAACAGGTTGAGAGTTAGTTTTTCAAAAGAGTTGTCCAGATTTTTGCTTCTTCGCTCGAGCAGTGTTTTGATCGCTCGAGTGGTCTTTGAGATCTTCTAGTAATTTTGCAGGTCTCCAAACTTCTAGGAGTAGGGTATCTTCGCTCGAGCAGTATTTCTTGCGCTCGAGCGGTCTTCTTCAGTCTATAAAACTTATGGGAAGGGTCATTGTGCACTCAAGCGATGTTTCGGTCGTTGAGCGGTCTGCTCGTATATCAGTTCGGGAAAAGGGATTTTTGAATCCCTTTTTCACTTCATCTCTCTTTCTCTCTCTAAAACATTCCAAACCCTAATTTCTTCACCCTCTCTCTCTAGTTCCTACCTTAAAACCCCAAATACTCCCAATCCATTGATTTCACCACCCTAGTTCTTTGGAGGAAAAAGTAGAGCTTGTAGGAGGCATTGTTTTAATCGGAGAGGATATCATTTTCGACTTCGCTAAACTTCAACCCTTGCTCTCTTCCTCTTCTACTTTTGAGGTAGGGATTTCTTTAACTTTTGGTATGATTTTTAGCCTAGTTATTTTCTCATAGAAAAGGTTTAGTGATTTGGAAATTTTGAGTTAAATCTAGGGTTTGATTTTGGTAATGTAAAAGAGGAGTTTTCAAATGGGTGCTTGAAAAAGGTTATGGGATTGTGTTTATGGTTGAGATATATTGAAATGTTAGAATTTACTTACTTAAATGTGATTTTGAAAGTAAAAGAGTTTTGCTAAAAAAATCATTAATATTTGGTTTATGGAAGAAAATGGAAGAGCTGTTGGGTTTTGAAATGAATGTATGTTGATGATGAAGGTGGAGTTGAATATGTAATATCGCTCTCATTTTTGAAAATGAGGAGATTATATCTTTTGTTGGAAATTATCTGTTGAATAGAAATACCTATTTTGAGCTATCGGTGGAGAATAACTTTAATTGTTGTAGAAATTGCATAAGAATTAAATAATTGAAACTAATTACTCATACATCTGCATTAAGCATTGTTTTATACTTAAGCATTGAAAATGTATTGTTCTGAGAAAAATAGGTGAATATCTTAATGAATCTGGTTAAGGGTGTTGTTGTGGTTATTATGTTGGCCTGTGTGTCGTTGATGAAAGTCCAGAAACCCGCACGGTTAGGTGCCGATCCTTCCAGTTAGTACTAGTAAAATGACTTTGGTAGTGCTTGTATAGCCTACTGGTAGACACGTACTTAGAGATTCTCAGTGTCCTGTATCCACTGCCCTATTTTCTTATATAAAAGAATATTTTTCATGAATTGATATATATAATCCTAGGATTACATTGTTTGAGATAGAAATGTTATACGTTTGACAAATGGCATGCATAACTTCGTTAAGATTTATACATTGTGTTAAAGTATCTCTATTTGGCATTAGCTCGCCCCACGTAGAAAACAACTTTCAAGTGCTGATGATATGCTTCCACCAAAGACACAGCTTGGGAGGATTTGGAGCCAAGAGCTTCTTTTATTTTTCTTTTGATGTAATTATTTTTGTACAAGTCTTGGGCTTTAACTGTATTGAGTTGAACTCATTTTTGTTGTATCTAAGCATTGACCGGAAAAGATGTAGCCATTAGGGTATAAAATTACTTGATTCTCCTTTTATTTCAATTTATGTACACATGTTATCTTTTGTATGATCAAGGAGTATAAATAGAATATTATGATGTAGGGTTGTTATTATTATTTCGGGGTGTTATAATTTAGTATTAGAGCTACTGGATTTGAATATTTTGGGATCGTGAGACGTGATTTTTACCATTGACTTGGTGCTTGTGTGGGATGAATTAATTATTATCCACTATATTAGGATGTGAGTGAGTTAGTTTCGGCACATTTGTAAATGTGCTCAACTATTGTGCACCTTTATTAGAATGTTAGGACGAGGACGTGGTGGTGGTAAACGTGGCAGGCCTACGCGGCAGGAGGTGCCGATACCAGATGAAATTTTGGTACAAGATAAGGAAGTTGGTCAGGCCAACGTAGTCGGGCCAGCTGGTTAACAAGCCATGCTCGCCTTAGCCCGTGAAATGGCAGGAGCGTTGCGGGAATCCATTGACATTCTCAGGGCTAAGAATCAAGTCCAGGCCCATGTTACAGAAACAAGGCCATCCTTTCTGAAGAGGGAGTTTTTCTGGTCGAATTCAGACAAGTTTTTAAGGGATCCAAAGGAGCCACTAAAGACTAGCCAGTGGCTTGAGCAGATGGTGAAGACGTCTGAAATGCTTGGCATCGGGGATGGGGGATTAAAGGTGACCTTGGCATGTTTCCAGCTGAAGAGAAATGCAGGTTAGTGGTGGAAGTATATACGAGGGTGTATCGAGGTGACTTGGGAGGCTTTTGTCAATGCCTTCCAGGATAAGTCTTTGCCACCCACTGTTAGGGAGAAGTTGAGAGACCAGTTTTTGAAACTCAAGCAGCTAAACACGCTGGTAGCCGAGTTTAAGGCAACTTTTACTAGTTTATTGAGGTTTGCACTGGAACTTGTGGCAACGAAAGAACACTGTTGCATCGAGTTTGAAAGAGATTGAGGGCCGGACTTCTTTTCAACATGGTTGGGTCAATGATTAAGGATTACGGCTGTCTTGTGGAGTCGGGAGCCCACTTAGAGACCGTGATCCAAGCAGAGGAAGAATGGATGACAAGCTCCAGACAGAGGCCCTATGATGTTCAGGGAGACACTAGGACAACAAAATGCAAAGGGGTTCCACCCCATAATAGTCCCAGACTGCATAGTTTAGATCCACATTTCCTGTACTGAGTTCAGGGTCTGAGAGAGGTAACCAGGTTGGATTATCTTGCTTTAAATGTGGTCAATTGGGCCACAAGTCTTCAGTTTGCCCACAGAAAGGAGGAGGGCAATAGTCTGCACTGTCTTCGGCTCGTCCTCAGAGCTAGAGTTAGAGAGGGGACAACCACCTACCTATTATTAGTGTGGGTAGTCAAGGCACTTGAAGAGGTTTTGCCCTCAAGCTGGTGGCACATCTGGTGCATCTGGTTTGAGGCAAACACAAAGTTATCAGCCAGCACAGCCAGCATAAGCCTCAAGGGCCAATCAGGGAGCCACTTCGGCTCAATCTGTGTATCGGTCCTATACTCTGAGGGGAGAGCAGGTAGATCAGAGGCCTTTAGGGTGTGTGTATGTTGTTACAACGCTAGATCAATTGGCAACACCTTCCGTAGTGAAAAGTAACTTTTTGTTGTTTAGCTCTATTGTCAATGTGTTGATTGATACTGGTGCATCTCATTTATTCATATCGTCTTCTCTTACATCCGCTTTGGGTTTGGAGTTTGAATTATTGGAGTCTCCTCTGTTGGTTGAGACACTTATTGGGGGTAAAGTGGCATTTGGTCAAGCATGCCGCTCTTGTGAGATTGAGGTCGCAGATCACTGGCTCTCTTTCAATTTTATTGTTCTTGATATGCATGCTTTCGACGTATTTCTGGGAATAAATTGGTTGACTTATTACCAGGCTTCGATAGATTGCCATCGTAGGAGGGTATCGGTGTTTATGCCATCAAGAGAGTGTTTTTATTTTATGTGTGACTGAGGTGAAAGTGGCACTTCTCCATTGTATGACCTTAAAGGTCGAGGAGAGTTAAGTTTCCTTCTTACCATTACAGTAGCCGATGAGGATAGTATGGTCCAGAGTGAATTGCCGAGGGTAGTTCGAGAGTATTCAGATGTTTTTCTGGAAGATCTCATTGAGTTACCACAACATAGAAATATTGAGTTCTCAATTGACTTAGCGCCAGGCATGACTCCGATTTCCATGGCACTATATAGGTTCGCACCCGCTGAGTTGTGTGAGTTAAGGGTGCAATTTCAAGATTTGCTAAATAAGGGCTTCATTCGCCCTAGTACTTCACTTTAGGGAGCACTAACTTTCTTTGCTAAGAAGAAAGATGGCACATTGCGACTCTGCATCAATTACCTAAAGTTAAACAGGATAACTATTAAGAACAAGTACATATTACTGCGAATAGATGATTTGTTGGACTAGTTAAAGGGGTCTCATCATTTTTTCAAGATTTATTTGAGATCGGGGTATCACTAGTTGAGGGTGAAGAAGGAGGATGTTTAGAAAATGACATTCCGTGCGCGTGTGGCCATTACGACTTCTTAGTAGCCTTTTGGGTTAACCAACGCGCCGGCTTTGTTTATAGACTTGATGAATTGATTCTTTCGTGAGTTCTTAGATTGATTCGTTGTTGTCTTGGTCGATGACATCTTAGTCTACTCACCCTCTGAGAAGGAACATGAGGAACATTTGCGGGTAGTACTTGGGTTGCTTAGAGCACATCGGTTTTATGCTAAGGCATTGAAAATGTATTGTTTTGAGAAAAATTGATGAATACCTTGGTGAATCTAGTTATGGGGTGTGGTTGTGGTTATTATGTTAGTATGAGTGTCGTTGGTGAATATCTAGAAACCCGCGCGGTTAGATGTCGATTATTCTGGTTAGTACCGGTAAAATGGCTTTGATAGTACTTGTATAGCCCACTCACAGATACGTACCTAGAGATTCCCATTGTCTTGTGTCTGCTGTCTTGTTCTCTATTATAAAAGGATATTTGTCTTTAATTGATATATATAATCCTGACATTGCATTTTTTGAGATGGAAATGTAAAACGTTTGGCAAATGGCACATGCATTCACCTTATGACTTCATTAAGATTTATACATTGTGTTAAAGTATCTCTACTGGGTTTTAGCTCACCCTACGTGGAAAATAACTTTCAGATGTTAATGATATGCCTCCACCAAGGACATAGCTTGAGAGGACTTGGAGCCAAAAGCTTCTTTTGTTTTGTTTTTTGTTTTTTTGTTTTTGTTTTTGTTTTTTTTTAATGTAATTATTTTTGTACAAACTTTGGGCTTTTATTATATTGAGTTAAACTCATTTTGTTTTAGCCAAGCATTGACTTGGAAATATGTAGCCATTAGGGTATAAAATTACTTGATTCTTCTTTTATTTTAATTCATGTACACATATCATCTTTTGTTTGGTCAAGGAGTATAAGTGGAATATTATGATGTGGGCTTGTCATTATTTCGGGGCATTACATGTTCTTGTAATTTTATAGAATTATTTATAATTTAGTGCTTGAAAATTCTTTCCTAGAATGACCATAGCATGTTTATTGAACATTGCTAAAAGTATCTTGAATTTTAGAATTGTCTACATAATTTTTTTTTTAATATTTTTGTAATTTTATTTATGTAATCTTAATTCTGAAAATTCTGGGAATGAAAAAAAAAAGAGTCCAGATTGCAATTTCAATTATTTACGAAAAATTAAAAATAAGTGTTCTAATATATTTACCTTATCTTGTAACATATTAGTTCATGCATGTGTGATCTTATTATTCAAGTTGTTATGTCATATAATCATTTTAGATTATTACGTCACATTATTACTTAAATTAAATGTTTAAAATAATAAATATATTTAATTAATTATTCTGGGAAGTTATATGTTAATATTCCTCCTTCACAAATCGTAACAGAATGGCATAGCATTGGTGGTGACCCAAATTTGTCATTTGTAGTGACTAACATAGAAATTAATTAAAATGATTGAAGATTTATATGAAATTAGATGTTGACAGATAGTACTGGTTGTATTGGAATGAATCTTAATTTTTGAGAATCCTTGAGAAAACATGGTTGTGAAACCTTAAGATGACACAAGTTGTATTTGAACCCTTAACAATATTTCGGTTTTCGAATAAGGGTGGAAGTGCGGGTGACACAACGGAAAAAATATCCCTGCCAGATTATTTCCTTGGGGGCAGACCACAAATGTCACCACTTAAGTATGTAATCTTCGTTGTGGACATCTCTGCTAGTTATAGTTGATACTAATTATATAATTTTACCTAGGGAGTTTTAAATTATTCGTGACCATAACTTAGCGGTTGTTAAGTTAAATCTCTATGGTGAGATTTCAAGTGTCACTCAACAAAATAAACCAATAATTTTAATAAATTCGTTTGTAATTTATGCTTGCATTTATATTGTTCTGGTGTGAATATCATGTTTATAATCTTCTGTGCTGTGTTTTCTTTCTGAGTTTTGCAACTCGTAGCATTTTATGTTAGGTTTTGATGAGGAATGAATGGAAGTTGAAAACGCGGTCGACGATATTATAAAACCTTGGCTGATTTGAAATCATGACTAGAGCCAAATAATTTTATCACTTAGACTATTAGCTATTACGTACATTATGCTTTCAGTTGGTGTTGTATTTGAATATTTTAAGTTTTTATTTAGCGTTGTTTGAACTTATGGTTATGTATTAGAGTTGAGATTTTCAAATAAGATGATAAGTTTTTATTTGGTAAGTCTTAACCTTTTGTTTAAATTTCCTTGATGTTCCAAAATTTGGGACGTCACAACGTATTCTATGCTGTTCAAATGAATAGAACCTTTTTAAAAAAAAATTAAAAGTCTTGGTTTCAAGTCTCCTGCAATATATATATAAATATATATTGTTTTAAATAAATAAAAAAATATGTGATATAGAAAAGAAGAAAGTAAAGGTTTACATAACAAGTTGAACCTTCCCGTTATATAATATATACTAGTACAGATAAATTCAGTCATCTAATTGCATTTAGATGATGAGAGGCAGAAACATTTTTTCTTCTTAGAATATTCTTTCTGTGTAACAATAAGGCACATTGTCTAGCTGGATTGATGGGGATTTTGGAATCAAAATGAGTCTGGATGATGGACGAAGTTCTATCTTCTCATTCTTGATGCGTTTGTTGGTGTCTAGCCTTTCTGTTCGAGTATTCTTATCTTAAAAAAATAATAGTAAATAAATAAACAAATAAATAAATAAATAAGAAAAAGACCATTAAGGTGAAGAAGATGCCTTGGTTTGACCATTCTTAAGTTAAAATATTGGCACAACTTACCTAACATTGTTGTGGTTGTGGGACAACCAATGGGGAACAATCAATGTCACCTTCATTGTACCAACTGCATTGCCAGGTCCACGAGTTCAGTCCTAAAGTTCAGCTTTGTCTACGGACATATTATATAAGGAAAATACTTTGGACTCTCAGTGGGTGACCCGACCACCCCACTAATTTTTGATTGGATGAAATTTTTTTTTTGTTTTTTTTGACCTTGCCCTCACAGCCCCATGTGGAGGTGGGGTGCTGGGGTCCCAGCAGGGCTCATTATATAAACACTCGTTAATAAAATACTAGGTTGGTTGCCCCTGTGCTTGCAAGGGCAAGTTGGGCCCATTTTTTTTTTTAATTAAAATGTGTTTTTTTTATTTGAAGATAGTGTTTTTTTTTTTTTTCTTATTTAGAAATATAGTGGAGTGATTATTTGGTAGAAGTTATAGAAGTATGATTATATAGCATTTATTGTTTTGGAGATGTATACTATATAGTATTATATAGAAATAGTAATAATAACTGAAACTAACAGTTGTTATGATTTATAATTTCATTTTTGAATTTTAATTTGAATAAAGATTGGGACCCCCTTTCCCCCATCCCCTTTTGACTCCTTTTCTTTTTTGATTGGTCACTTTTTCTTATTCTTTTTCTTTTTTTTCTTCTCCTCCAATCACCATTTTTCTTTTTTTTTCTCCTCCTCCAATCACCACCCGCCACGTGTGTGTGGGGATGGTGGGGGTTGAAATTTGAGGGGGTCTAAATCACTGCTGTTTTAATTTATATGCAAAACATGACAAATTTCACAGATATTTTTTAATGATTTGTAAAATTTATGTTACATGATATTTTATTTGTTAATATTTTAATTGTGTCAACTAAAATAGTCATCAATTTTGGTAATAGTTCTTGATAGACAACATTTTTTTAACAATCAACAGTGAGATTACATTGCGAAGAGCATGAAGAAGTCGAATTGTTCCAGAAGCATTTCCCGTAGTTTGTTCCACAACAAGAACCATTTAACCAATAGCTCTTATTAGGTAACTTCTGAAAGAGGATATTACCACCAGATCAATTTGATTCTAGAGCAAAGGTACTCAAAGAGTTCTGTTAGTGGTCTGTTGAGTTCAATTATGTCTCTTAGCTATTCTCATTGGAGATGTGAAGCCCAAACATAAAAATCTTAGACAGCAGATGTTGAGAGGGCATGGTAAGCTGGCATTGGATAGCTTATTGGCACAATGGATAGCAGATCTTGAGCGGGCATGGTTGAAAGCTTCACCAGCACCAGAGAGGAAAACAGAGAGGAAAATAGTTAGTTTGCCATCTGCAGCTGGTTGTTCAACTGAACGAGGGTGTGGATGCAGTTCTTCACATTCCCATTGCATGGTCAAAAGCTTCAGCAGCACCAGCTGTTTTAAAATCTGCATAAGAGGATGGAGAAGTCCATCTCACATACAATCAACATTGATCTGTTACTGTAGATAAGGGTTTGTATATACAGCACAAAAACTGTAGTTTTTTTTATACATGTGACAAGCATGTCCCCAAAACTTAGTTTACACAAAAGATTTGCAGGATGTTACTACATATTTCAAGGCTGCGCCCCCCCCCCCCCCCCCCAAAAAAAAAAAAAAAAAAAGCAAGTGAACTGAAAACATTTTTACAAAATGTACATGGAAATGGTGTGATACCATTGATTCAAAACTATGTACAAAGCAATGGTTTGACACCATTTGACAAAAACTATACTGCAGATTTGTACATTGTTGAAGGGGTTGGATTTAGGAAATACGGTCCAAAACTTTTGAGTTGTCTTCAGCTGGAGTAGATGTTGCTTCTTTTTCGAAGAGTTTCTTGCGGGCCTTTTTTGGAGGTGGTGGCAACATTGGTTCAGAAGTAGAGTGGTCAATTGTCGCTAAGCACTCTTTGTGTACTGAATTAACATTGAACTTGCAACGTGTAGTAGTTGCAGTGTGAAATTGGTAAGTGCATAGCTGGATGATTTGTTCGTCAGTTGTGTAAAGAGTTGCTAGTGTTTCTACCGAAAGCTGACCAACCTGCAAAAGTGACGCCGGAAGTAAGGAGAGAAGTAGTTTGGTGAAGTTGGAGAGGTGTATATTAATACAATGAAAAAGACTTACAGTTGATGTACTTTCCATCCATTTTTGTGCATTTATTGAGAAAATATTTTCTGCTTGTGCACCGAAAATAGTTGCAGTTATGTCGCCACTTGAATCTCGTAGTTGCACATCAAATTTACACCTACATTAATACTGTGTTTGGTTGGAGGATTTAAAGAGAAATTTAGAAAGGAAAAGGGAAAAGGTGTGTGAAACTATGTGAAATGTAGGTATTTTTTTTCACATTTCACCTACCTTTTCCATTTCTCTTTCCAAATCCCTCCTCAAATCTCTTAACCAAACATAGCATAATTGTATGTCAAAATGGTTGTTTTAATAATTACAATATTGTAAGTAGTCAAGAGTTTAAAGTTTGCATAATTTAACATTCAATGGGGAACGGATATTTAACCTTGGTTCAGGTTTAGCTTTCTCCTTACAATAGTTGCATTGGAATATGTCATCTGCTTCGGCATCAGTACCTTTATTGCATTTTGAACAACACATGAACCAGAACTTCTGATTGAAATTTTGTACTGTGGCAGATGCTTGTACCCAGTAGTATGTAGGCTAAAACATTTATATTTTAAATGCTGTTGAGATCTAAAGAAAAAGTCTCCCCCTCGCCGCACCAAAGGGCAAAAAAAGGCGTGTAGGCAAAAAAATAAAAATAAAGAAACAAAGTATCGAAAATGGATCAAGTAAACATAAGATTTCACCTGGTCAATAGATGTTGGAAGTTGGGAAATTGCAATGATTTTGTTGGCTGTTGGTGATGGTGTTTGTGCATTTCCTAGTTGATGTATTTTGTTCAAAGGAATTGCTTTAATTGCTTTTTCATGAGCCACACACCTACAGAGGCTGAAATAATTTGTATTGTAAGTAGCAATAGTTAAATTTAATATTACAATTTTAATTTATTACAATTACAATTAGTTAAGAAACTTTACCAATTCAACAATGCTTCGGCCTCTGGGAGTAGAGGATTGAGAATGTAAGTGCTTCCAGATTTTTGCTCGGCGCCAGTCCTGTTGGATACGTAAGTGTGTTATTACTTCACATTAATATAATTATTAGGATGGTTAAAGTGATAGTCCATTAAATTAGCATTATAGTTTGTCGCTTTTAATCGCATTCCAATCACAATTGGAAATTGACCTAGCATGCTGGAAATTACAGTTCCCTCGTTCAGCCCAAATTGGTCACACAATGTCAATATTATAGGTTTCATGCTGCAAGTAAGATTTGTTAGAGAGTTTGAATAGAATAGTGTAATGAATTGTGAATGAGTTGGTTTGAGGCTTACCATTGATCTATGATAACAGCCTCTTGCAAGGAGGAGTCAGCGCGAGCATTGTCGCGGACACTTTTAAGTTTGATTTTGCGAGTGGGTGCAGCCTGTAGGACCGCAAATAACACATCTACAAGTAATAACAGAACAATATGAATTGGTATACATGTGTGTTGCATTGTGTATTAAGTAAAGGACAAATCTTACTTATGTCTTGTGGCGGCTGATCGTAGTGTTCAAGATCAGTCAACTGAACAAAGTCAGGTGTGAACTTGTGGATAGTTAGCTGGTCATCACTTATTTCTTCAATGCATGTACGGGCAGATATGGTCCACTGATATTCATAGATGACAAGACGATGTTCAACTGGAATGCACTTTACAACTGCCTTTGAAATTGAATAGGCAGTAAACAGTTGCAAAGTGTTCCCTAGAATTTCAATTCGTCACCAAAAATTGATGCTTGTATTTTTGTCCCCTGTAGTAAGAGTGTAGAAGGTAAAAATCAATGTTAGTATTTTTCCAAAAGCAATTGATGTTTTCTTTGTTGTTTTTTGTTTTTTGTTTTTTGTTTTTGTTTTTGTTTTTTTTTTTTTTTTTTTGGGAGTAAACGTGTCTAAAGTATATACATAGTAAAAAGTTAAGTTTTTGAACAAAATGACCAAAAACGTGACTGTCAAAAACGCAACAAATTCCCTTCGAGAAGTATCAAAAATACAATTCTAAAATTACAAATTAAGAGCTATGAAAAATAAATAAATAAATAAATCTCTTATGTTGGGTAAGAGTATTTTAGTCATTTTAATTTGATTTGACACCATAAATAAATATTAAATTAAAAAGCAAAAAATTAACTTTTTACCAACTTTCCAAATCACTTCCAAAAAAATCAAAAAACTTGATAAAAAGCCAAAAGTCAACTTTTTACTAACTTCCCAAAACAACCTATGCAATTTCGCAAAAGCATATTCTGGGGATCAATTAATATTGGCAATATGATATACATGAGATCATACCTCAGCATCAACCAGCATCAATCTTTGAAATGTTAACATAAATTTCAGAACATAAACATTAAACTTCGGATCAATTACCATGTGTATCAACAAGAAATCAAGACAAAATGACATACCTGAATCTACTGATGAATGATTAAACGGAAGCGTGATTATCAATAAACTCTTTGTTATTGACTATGTTATTGCCTTCTAATCCTTTCCCCTTTGGTGCCTTATGTTTCTCCTTGAGAGGATTTAGAAAACATGGCAGTGTTTCTTTTCACCACTTGGGAAGGAATAGGGACCATAACCTTTTAAAGGTTGTAATTGGTTTTCATAACTGAAAGTTATAAAGTCCCATGAAACCACCATATGGGATATTAACAGACATCAGTTACCCATTAACCATTAAACTAATTAATTAGCCATTAAACCAATTAATTAGTCATTAAACCAACTTTAACCAATATGTTTTAATTTCTATTTCTGCCCCTCATAGAAATAGAAATTATACAACTAGTATCTACACATTAGGTCCATAACACATATACCCTTAAGCCTATTAACTAAATTGAATCACTTAAATTGTAGGCTTTTTATAAATGATAACACCACATTTAATTATGTGGTCCCATTGAGACATTATCTAACAATCTCCCACTGGACCACATATGTACCCTGAAAAATGTGCTTAACTTTAGTGAGCTCAGAAATTTGTTATCATAACTTGAGGGTATCCAAACAATCTTGTCCATTAACTATACTAATATAGGATCAAAGCGGTCTTCGTTACATCAATCGTAACTCGACCCACCAATGGTCACGTATAATAATACAGCTAAATGACATAGATCAATCATGGATGCGTA
>JAPPVO010001313.1:0-64110 GCA_030407325.1 Camellia japonica | reverse complement strand
TTTACTTACCATTTCTCAGCATTAGGTTCGAAACTCAAACACCTATACGGATTCTCCTGCACAGTGGCAGAATGTAAATACGGCGTTTACTTACCATTTCTCAGCATTAGGTTCGAACACTCGAACACCTATACGGATTCTCCTGCACAGTGGCAGATATGTAAATACGGCGTTTACTTACCATTTCTCAGCATTAGGGTTCGAACACTCGAACACCTATACGGATTCTCTGCACAGTGGCAGATATGTAAATACGGCGTTTACTTACCATTTCTCAGCATTAGGGTTCGAACACTCGAACACCTATACGGATTCTCCTGCACAGTGGCAGATATGTAAATACGGCGTTTACTTACCATTCTCAGCATTAGGGTTCGAACACTCGAACACCTATACGGATTCTCCTGCACAGTGGCAGATATGTAAATACGGCGTTTACTTACCATTTCTCACGCATTGGGTTCGAACACTCGAACACCTATACGGATTCTCCTGCACAGTGGCAGATATGTAAATACGGCGTTTACTTACCATTTCTCAGCATTAGGTTCGAACACTCGAACACCTATACGGATTCTCCTGCACAGTGGCAGATATGTAAATACGGCGTTTACTTACCATTTCTCAGCATTAGGTTCGAACACTCGAACACCTATACGGATTCTCCTGCACAGTGGCAGATATGTAAATACGGCGTTTACTTACCATTTCTCACGCATTAGGGTTCGAACACTCGAACACCTATACGGATTCTCCTGCACAGTGGCAGATATGTAAATACGGCGTTTACTTACCATTTCTCAGCATTAGGGTTCGAACACTCGAACACCTATACGGATTCTCCTGCACAGTGGCAGATATGTAAATACGGCGTTTACTTACCATTTCTCACGCATTAGGGTTCGAACACTCGAACACCTATACGGATTCTCCTGCACAGTGGCAGATATGTAAATACGGCTTTTACTTACCATTTCTCAGCATTAGGGTTCGAACACTCGAACACCTATACGGATTCTCCTGCACAGTGGCAGATATGTAAATACGGCGTTTACTTACCATTTCTCACGCATTAGGTTCGAACACTCGAACACCTATACGGATTCTCCTGCACAGTGGCAGATATGTAAATACGGCGTTTACTTACCATTTCTCACGCATTAGGGTTCGAACACTCGAACACCTATACGGATTCTCCTGCACAGTGGCAGATATGTAAATACGGCGTTTACTTACCATTTCTCAGCATTAGGTTCGAACACTCGAACACCTATACGGATTCTCCTGCACAGTGGCAGATATGTAAATACGGCGTTTACTTACCATTTCTCAGCATTAGGGTTCGAACACTCGAACACCTATACGGATTCTCCTGCACAGTGGCAGATATGTAAATACGGCGTTTACTTACCATTTCTCAGCATTAGGGTTCGAACACTCGAACACCTATACGGATTCTCCTGCACAGTGGCAGATATGTAAATACGGCGTTTACTTACCATTTCTCAGCATTAGGTTCGAACACTCGAACACCTATACGGATTCTCCTGCACAGTGGCAGATATGTAAATACGGCGTTTACTTACCATTTCTCAGCATTAGGGTTCGAACACTCGAACACCTATACGGATTCTCCTGCACAGTGGCAGATATGTAAATACGGCGTTTACTTACCATTTCTCACGCATTAGGGTTCGAACACTCGAACACCTATACGGATTCTCCTGCACAGTGGCAGATATGTAAATACGGCGTTTACTTACCATTTCTCACGCATTAGGGTTCGAACACTCGAACACCTATACGGATTCTCCTGCACAGTGGCAGATATGTAAATACGGCGTTTACTTACCATTTCTCAGCATTAGGGTTCGAACACTCGAACACCTATACGGATTCTCCTGCACAGTGGCAGATATGTAAATACGGCGTTTACTTACCATTTCTCAGCATTAGGGTTCGAACACTCGAACACCTATACGGATTCTCCTGCACAGTGGCAGATATGTAAATACGGCGTTTACTTACCATTTCTCACGCATTAGGGTTCGAACACTCGAACACCTATACGGATTCTCCTGCACAGTGGCAGATATGTAAATACGGCGTTTACTTACCATTTCTCAGCATTAGGGTTCGAACACTCGAACACCTATACGGATTCTCCTGCACAGTGGCAGATATGTAAATACGGCGTTTACTTACCATTTCTCAGCATTAGGGTTCGAACACTCGAACACCTATACGGATTCTCCTGCACAGTGGCAGATATGTAAATACGGCGTTTACTTACCATTTCTCACGCATTAGGGTTCGAACACTCGAACACCTATACGGATTCTCCTGCACAGTGGCAGATATGTAAATACGGCGTTTACTTACCATTTCTCAGCATTAGGGTTCGAACACTCGAACACCTATACGGATTCTCCTGCACAGTGGCAGATATGTAAATACGGCGTTTACTTACCATTTCTCAGCATTAGGGTTCGAACACTCGAACACCTATACGGATTCTCCTGCACAGTGGCAGATATGTAAATACGGCGTTTACTTACCATTTCTCAGCATTAGGTTCGAACACTCGAACACCTATACGGATTCTCCTGCACAGTGGCAGATATGTAAATACGGCGTTTACTTACCATTTCTCAGCATTAGGGTTCGAACACTCGAACACCTATACGGATTCTCCTGCACAGTGGCAGATATGTAAATACGGCGTTTACTTACCATTTCTCAGCATTAGGGTTCGAACACTCGAACACCTATACGGATTCTCCTGCACAGTGGCAGATATGTAAATACGGCGTTTACTTACCATTTCTCAGCATTAGGTTCGAACACTCGAACACCTATACGGATTCTCCTGCACAGTGGCAGATATGTAAATACGGCGTTTACTTACCATTTCTCACGCATTAGGGTTCGAACACTCGAACACCTATACGGATTCTCCTGCACAGTGGCAGATATGTAAATACGGCGTTTACTTACCATTTCTCAGCATTAGGGTTCGAACACTCGAACACCTATACGGATTCTCCTGCACAGTGGCAGATATGTAAATACGGCGTTTACTTACCATTTCTCAGCATTAGGGTTCGAACACTCGAACACCTATACGGATTCTCCTGCACAGTGGCAGATATGTAAATACGGCGTTTACTTACCATTTCTCACGCATTAGGGTTCGAACACTCGAACACCTATACGGATTCTCCTGCACAGTGGCAGATATGTAAATACGGCGTTTACTTACCATTTCTCAGCATTAGGGTTCGAACACTCGAACACCTATACGGATTCTCCTGCACAGTGGCAGATATGTAAATACGGCGTTTACTTACCATTTCTCACGCATTAGGGTTCGAACACTCGAACACCTATACGGATTCTCCTGCACAGTGGCAGATATGTAAATACGGCGTTTACTTACCATTTCTCACGCATTAGGGTTCGAACACTCGAACACCTATACGGATTCTCCTGCACAGTGGCAGATATGTAAATACGGCGTTTACTTACCATTTCTCAGCATTAGGGTTCGAACATCGAACACCTATACGGATTCTCCTGCACAGTGGCAGATATGTAAATACGGCGTTTACTTACCATTTCTCAGCATTAGGTTCGAACACTCGAACACCTATACGGATTCTCCTGCACAGTGGCAGATATGTAAATACGGCGTTTACTTACCATTTCTCAGCATTAGGGTTCGAACACTCGAACACCTATACGGATTCTCCTGCACAGTGGCAGATATGTAAATACGGCGTTTACTTACCATTTCTCAGCATTAGGGTTCGAACACTCGAACACCTATACGGATTCTCCTGCACAGTGGCAGATATGTAAATACGGCGTTTACTTACCATTTCTCACGCATTAGGTTCGAACACTCGAACACCTATACGGATTCTCCTGCACAGTGGCAGATATGTAAATACGGCGTTTACTTACCATTTCTCAGCATTAGGGTTCGAACACTCGAACACCTATACGGATTCTCCTGCACAGTGGCAGATATGTAAATACGGCGTTTACTTACCATTTCTCACGCATTAGGGTTCGAACACTCGAACACCTATACGGATTCTCCTGCACAGTGGCAGATATGTAAATACGGCGTTTACTTACCATTTCTCACGCATTAGGGTTCGAACACTCGAACACCTATACGGATTCTCCTGCACAGTGGCAGATATGTAAATACGGCGTTTACTTACCATTTCTCAGCATTAGGGTTCGAACACTCGAACACCTATACGGATTCTCCTGCACAGTGGCAGATATGTAAATACGGCGTTTACTTACCATTTCTCAGCATTAGGTTTCGAACACTCGAACACCTATACGGATTCTCCTGCACAGTGGCAGATATGTAAATACGGCGTTTACTTACCATTTCTCAGCATTAGGGTTCGAACACTCGAACACCTATACGGATTCTCCTGCACAGTGGCAGATATGTAAATACGGCGTTTACTTACCATTTCTCAGCATTAGGGTTCGAACACTCGAACACCTATACGGATTCTCCTGCACAGTGGCAGATATGTAAATACGGCGTTTACTTACCATTTCTCACGCATTAGGGTTCGAACACTCGAACACCTATACGGATTCTCCTGCACAGTGGCAGATATGTAAATACGGCGTTTACTTACCATTTCTCAGCATTAGGGTTCGAACACTCGAACACCTATACGGATTCTCCTGCACAGTGGCAGATATGTAAATACGGCGTTTACTTACCATTTCTCAGCATTAGGGTTCGAACACTCGAACACCTATACGGATTCTCCTGCACAGTGGCAGATATGTAAATACGGCGTTTACTTACCATTTCTCACGCATTGGGTTCGAACACTCGAACACCTATACGGATTCTCCTGCACAGTGGCAGATATGTAAATACGGCGTTTACTTACCATTTCTCAGCATTAGGGTTCGAACACTCGAACACCTATACGGATTCTCCTGCACAGTGGCAGATATGTAAATACGGCGTTTACTTACCATTTCTCAGCATTAGGTTCGAACACTCGAACACCTATACGGATTCTCCTGCACAGTGGCAGATATGTAAATACGGCGTTTACTTACCATTTCTCAGCATTAGGGTTCGAACACTCGAACACCTATACGGATTCTCCTGCACAGTGGCAGATATGTAAATACGGCGTTTACTTACCATTTCTCACGCATTAGGGTTCGAACACTCGAACACCTATACGGATTCTCCTGCACAGTGGCAGATATGTAAATACGGCGTTTACTTACCATTTCTCAGCATTAGGGTTCGAACACTCGAACACCTATACGGATTCTCCTGCACAGTGGCAGATATGTAAATACGGCGTTTACTTACCATTTCTCAGCATTAGGGTTCGAACACTCGAACACCTATACGGATTCTCCTGCACAGTGGCAGATATGTAAATACGGCGTTTACTTACCATTTCTCAGCATTAGGTTCGAACACTCGAACACCTATACGGATTCTCCTGCACAGTGGCAGATATGTAAATAGGCGTTTACTTACCATTTCTCAGCATTAGGGTTCGAACACTCGAACACCTATACGGATTCTCCTGCACAGTGGCAGATATGTAAATACGGCGTTTACTTACCATTTCTCAGCATTAGGGTTCGAACACTCGAACACCTATACGGATTCTCCTGCACAGTGGCAGATATGTAAATACGGCGTTTACTTACCATTTCTCAGCATTAGGGTTCGAACACTCGAACACCTATACGGATTCTCCTGCACAGTGGCAGATATGTAAATACGGCGTTTACTTACCATTTCTCAGCATTAGGGTTCGAACACTCGAACACCTATACGGATTCTCCTGCACAGTGGCAGATATGTAAATACGGCGTTTACTTACCATTTCTCACGCATTAGGGTTCGAACACTCGAACACCTATACGGATTCTCCTGCACAGTGGCAGATATGTAAATACGGCGTTTACTTACCATTTCTCAGCATTAGGGTTCGAACACTCGAACACCTATACGGATTCTCCTGCACAGTGGCAGATATGTAAATACGGCGTTTACTTACCATTTCTCACGCATTGGGTTCGAACACTCGAACACCTATACGGATTCTCCTGCACAGTGGCAGATATGTAAATACGGCGTTTACTTACCATTTCTCAGCATTAGGTTCGAACACTCGAACACCTATACGGATTCTCCTGCACAGTGGCAGATATGTAAATACGGCGTTTACTTACCATTTCTCAGCATTAGGTTCGAACACTCGAACACCTATACGGATTCTCCTGCACAGTGGCAGATATGTAAATACGGCGTTTACTTACCATTTCTCAGCATTAGGGTTCGAACACTCGAACACCTATACGGATTCTCCTGCACAGTGGCAGATATGTAAATACGGCGTTTACTTACCATTTCTCAGCATTAGGGTTCGAACACTCGAACACCTATACGGATTCTCCTGCACAGTGGCAGATATGTAAATACGGCGTTTACTTACCATTTCTCACGCATTAGGGTTCGAACACTCGAACACCTATACGGATTCTCCTGCACAGTGGCAGATATGTAAATACGGCGTTTACTTACCATTTCTCAGCATTAGGGTTCGAACACTCGAACACCTATACGGATTCTCCTGCACAGTGGCAGATATGTAAATACGGCGTTTACTTACCATTTCTCACGCATTAGGGTTCGAACACTCGAACACCTATACGGATTCTCCTGCACAGTGGCAGATATGTAAATACGGCGTTTACTTACCATTTCTCAGCATTAGGGTTCGAACACTCGAACACCTATACGGATTCTCCTGCACAGTGGCAGATATGTAAATACGGCGTTTACTTACCATTTCTCAGCATTAGGGTTCGAACACTCGAACACCTATACGGATTCTCCTGCACAGTGGCAGATATGTAAATACGGCGTTTACTTACCATTTCTCAGCATTAGGGTTCGAACACTCGAACACCTATACGGATTCTCCTGCACAGTGGCAGATATGTAAATACGGCGTTTACTTACCATTCTCAGCATTAGGGTTCGAACACTCGAACACCTATACGGATTCTCCTGCACAGTGGCAGATATGTAAATACGGCGTTTACTTACCATTTCTCAGCATTAGGGTTCGAACACTCGAACACCTATACGGATTCTCCTGCACAGTGGCAGATATGTAAATACGGCGTTTACTTACCATTTCTCAGCATTAGGGTTCGAACACTCGAACACCTATACGGATTCTCCTGCACAGTGGCAGATATGTAAATACGGCGTTTACTTACCATTTCTCAGCATTAGGGTTCGAACACTCGAACACCTATACGGATTCTCCTGCACAGTGGCAGATATGTAAATACGGCGTTTACTTACCATTTCTCAGCATTAGGGTTCGAACACTCGAACACCTATACGGATTCTCCTGCACAGTGGCAGATATGTAAATACGGCGTTTACTTACCATTTCTCAGCATTAGGGTTCGAACACTCGAACACCTATACGGATTCTCCTGCACAGTGGCAGATATGTAAATACGGCGTTTACTTACCATTTCTCAGCATTAGGGTTCGAACACTCGAACACCTATACGGATTCTCCTGCACAGTGGCAGATATGTAAATACTACGTTTCTTCACATTTCACGCTTGGTTCGAACACTCGAACATATACGGATTCTCCGCACAGTGGCAGATATGTAAATACGGCGTTTACTTACCATTTCTCAGCATTAGGTTCGAACACTCGAACACCTATACGGATTCTCCTGCACAGTGGCAGATATGTAAATACGGCGTTTACTTACCATTTCTCATCGCTTAGGGTTCGAACACTCGAACACCTATACGGATTCTCCTGCACAGTGGCAGATATGTAAATACGGCGTTTACTTACCATTTCTCAGCATTAGGGTTCGAACACTCGAACACCTATACGGATTCTCCTGCACAGTGGCAGATATGTAAATACGGCGTTTACTTACCATTTCTCAGCATTAGGGTTCGAACACTCGAACACCTATACGGATTCTCCTGCACAGTGGCAGATATGTAAATACGGCGTTTACTTACCATTTCTCACGCATTAGGTTCGAACACTCGAACACCTATACGGATTCTCCTGCACAGTGGCAGATATGTAAATACGGCGTTTACTTACCATTTCTCACGCATTAGGGTTCGAACACTCGAACACCTATACGGATTCTCCTGCACAGTGGCAGATATGTAAATACGGCGTTTACTTACCATTTCTCATCGCATTAGGGTTCGAACACTCGAACACCTATACGGATTCTCCTGCACAGTGGCAGATATGTAAATACGGCGTTTACTTACCATTTCTCATGCATTAGGGTTCGAACACTCGAACACCTATACGGATTCTCCTGCACAGTGGCAGATATGTAAATACGGCGTTTACTTACCATTTCTCAGCATTAGGGTTCGAACACTCGAACACCTATACGGATTCTCCTGCACAGTGGCAGATATGTAAATACGGCGTTTACTTACCATTTCTCATGCATTAGGGTTCGAACACTCGAACACCTATACGGATTCTCCTGCACAGTGGCAGATATGTAAATACGGCGTTTACTTACCATTTCTCATGCATTAGGGTTCGAACACTCGAACACCTATACGGATTCTCCTGCACAGTGGCAGATATGTAAATACGGCGTTTACTTACCATTTCTCATGCATTAGGGTTCGAACACTCGAACACCTATACGGATTCTCCTGCACAGTGGCAGATATGTAAATACGGCGTTTACTTACCATTTCTCACGCATTAGGTTCGAACACTCGAACACCTATACGGATTCTCCTGCACAGTGGCAGATATGTAAATACGGCGTTTACTTACCATTTCTCATGCATTAGGGTTCGAACACTCGAACACCTATACGGATTCTCCTGCACAGTGGCAGATATGTAAATACGGCGTTTACTTACCATTTCTCATGCATTAGGGTTCGAACACTCGAACACCTATACGGATTCTCCTGCACAGTGGCAGATATGTAAATACGGCGTTTACTTACCATTTCTCATGCATTAGGTTCGAACACTCGAACACCTATACGGATTCTCCTGCACAGTGGCAGATATGTAAATACGGCGTTTACTTACCATTTCTCATGCATTAGGGTTCGAACACTCGAACACCTATACGGATTCTCCTGCACAGTGGCAGATATGTAAATACGGCGTTTACTTACCATTTCTCATGCATTAGGGTTCGAACACTCGAACACCTATACGGATTCTCCTGCACAGTGGCAGATATGTAAATACGGCGTTTACTTACCATTTCTCATGCATTAGGGTTCGAACACTCGAACACCTATACGGATTCTCCTGCACAGTGGCAGATATGTAAATACGGCGTTTACTTACCATTTCTCATGCATTAGGGTTCGAACACTCGAACACCTATACGGATTCTCCTGCACAGTGGCAGATATGTAAATACGGCGTTTACTTACCATTTCTCATGCATTAGGGTTCGAACACTCGAACACCTATACGGATTCTCCTGCACAGTGGCAGATATGTAAATACGGCGTTTACTTACCATTTCTCATGCATTAGGGTTCGAACACTCGAACACCTATACGGATTCTCCTGCACAGTGGCAGATATGTAAATACGGCGTTTACTTACCATTTCTCATGCATTAGGGTTCGAACACTCGAACACCTATACGGATTCTCCTGCACAGTGGCAGATATGTAAATACGGCGTTTACTTACCATTTCTCATGCATTAGGGTTCGAACACTCGAACACCTATACGGATTCTCCTGCACAGTGGCAGATATGTAAATACGGCGTTTACTTACCATTTCTCATGCATTAGGTTCGAACACTCGAACACCTATACGGATTCTCCTGCACAGTGGCAGATATGTAAATACGGCGTTTACTTACCATTTCTCATGCATTAGGGTTCGAACACTCGAACACCTATACGGATTCTCCTGCACAGTGGCAGATATGTAAATACGGCGTTTACTTACCATTTCTCATGCATTAGGGTTCGAACACTCGAACACCTATACGGATTCTCCTGCACAGTGGCAGATATGTAAATACGGCGTTTACTTACCATTTCTCACGCATTAGGGTTCGAACACTCGAACACCTATACGGATTCTCCTGCACAGTGGCAGATATGTAAATACGGCGTTTACTTACCATTTCTCATGCATTAGGGTTCGAACACTCGAACACCTATACGGATTCTCCTGCACAGTGGCAGATATGTAAATACGGCGTTTACTTACCATTTCTCATGCATTAGGGTTCGAACACTCGAACACCTATACGGATTCTCCTGCACAGTGGCAGATATGTAAATACGGCGTTTACTTACCATTTCTCATGCATTAGGGTTCGAACACTCGAACACCTATACGGATTCTCCTGCACAGTGGCAGATATGTAAATACGGCGTTTACTTACCATTTCTCAGCATTAGGGTTCGAACACTCGAACACCTATACGGATTCTCCTGCACAGTGGCAGATATGTAAATACGGCGTTTACTTACCATTTCTCATGCATTAGGGTTCGAACACTCGAACACCTATACGGATTCTCCTGCACAGTGGCAGATATGTAAATACGGCGTTTACTTACCATTTCTCATGCATTAGGGTTCGAACACTCGAACACCTATACGGATTCTCCTGCACAGTGGCAGATATGTAAATACGGCGTTTACTTACCATTTCTCATGCATTAGGTTCGAACACTCGAACACCTATACGGATTCTCCTGCACAGTGGCAGATATGTAAATACGGCGTTTACTTACCATTTCTCATGCATTAGGGTTCGAACACTCGAACACCTATACGGATTCTCCTGCACAGTGGCAGATATGTAATACGACGTTTACTTACCATTTCTCATGCATTAGGGTTCGAACACTCGAACACCTATACGGATTCTCCTGCACAGTGGCCGATATGTAAAATACGCGTTTACTTACCATTTCTCATGCATTAGGGTTCGAACACTCGAACACCTATACGGATTCTCCTGCACAGTGGCAGATATGTAAATACGGCGTTTACTTACCATTTCTCATGCATTGGGTTCGAACACTCGAACACCTATACGGATTCTCCTGCACAGTGGCAGATATGTAAATACGGCGTTTACTTACCATTCTCATGCATTAGGGTTCGAACACTCGAACACCTATACGGATTCTCCTGCACAGTGGCAGATATGTAAATACGGCGTTTACTTACCATTTCTCATGCATTAGGGTTCGAACACTCGAACACCTATACGGATTCTCCTGCACAGTGGCAGATATGTAAATACGGCGTTTACTTACCATTTCTCATGCATTAGGGTTCGAACACTCGAACACCTATACGGATTCTCCTGCACAGTGGCAGATATGTAAATACGCGTTTACTTACCATTTCTCATGCATTAGGGTTCGAACACTCGAACACCTATACGGATTCTCCTGCACAGTGGAAGATATGTAAATACGGCGTTTACTTACCATTTCTCATGCATTAGGGTTCGAACACTCGAACACCTATACGGATTCTCCTGCACAGTGGCAGATATGTAAATACGGCGTTTACTTACCATTTCTCATGCATTAGGGTTCGAACACTCGAACACCTATACGGATTCTCCTGCACAGTGGCAGATATGTAAATACGCGTTTACTTACCAATTCTCATGCATTAGGGTTCGAACACTCGAACACCTATACGGATTCTCCTGCACAGTGGCAGATATGTAAATACGGCGTTTACTTACCATTTCTCATGCATTAGGGTTCGAACACTCGAACACCTATACGGATTCTCCTGCACAGTGGCAGATATGTAAATACGGCGTTTACTTACCAATTCTCATGCATTAGGGTTCGAACACTCGAACACCTATACGGATTCTCCTGCACAGTGGCAGATATGTAAATACGGCGTTTACTTACCATTCTCATGCATTAGGGTTCGAACACTCGAACACCTATACGGATTCTCCTGCACAGTGGCAGATATGTAAATACGGCGTTTACTTACCATTTCTCATGCATTAGGGTTCGAACACTCGAACACCTATACGGATTCTCCTGCACAGTGGCAGATATGTAAATACGGCGTTTACTTACCATTCTCATGCATTGGGTTCGAACACTCGAACACCTATACGGATTCTCCTGCACAGTGGCAGATATGTAAATACGGCGTTTACTTACCATTTCTCATGCATTGGGTTCGAACACTCGAACACCTATACGGATTCTCCTGCACAGTGGCAGATATGTAAATACGGCGTTTACTTACCATTTCTCATCGCATTAGGGTTCGAACACTCGAACACCTATACGGATTCTCCTGCACAGTGGCAGATATGTAAATACGCGTTTACTTACCATTTCTCATGCATTAGGGTTCGAACACTCGAACACCTATACGGATTCTCCTGCACAGTGGCAGATATGTAAATACGCGTTTACTTACCATTCTCATGCATTAGGGTTCGAACACTCGAACACCTATACGGATTCTCCTGCACAGTGGCAGATATGTAAATACGCGTTTACTTACCATTCTCATGCATTAGGGTTCGAACACTCGAACACCTATACGGATTCTCCTGCACAGTGGCAGATATGTAAATACGCGTTTACTTACCATTTCTCATGCATTAGGGTTCGAACACTCGAACACCTATACGGATTCTCCTGCACAGTGGCAGATATGTAAATACGGCGTTTACTTACCATTTCTCATGCATTAGGGTTCGAACACTCGAACACCTATACGGATTCTCCTGCACAGTGGCAGATATGTAAATACGGCGTTTACTTACCATTCTCATGCATTAGGGTTCGAACACTCGAACACCTATACGGATTCTCCTGCACAGTGGCAGATATGTAAATACGGCGTTTACTTACCATTTCTCATGCATTGGGTTCGAACACTCGAACACCTATACGGATTCTCCGGCACAGTGGCAGATATGTAAATACGGCGTTTACTTACCATTTCTCAGCATTAGGGTTCGAACACTCGAACACCTATACGGATTCTCCTGCACAGTGGCAGATATGTAATACGGCGTTTACTTACCATTTCTCATCCATTAGGGTTCGAACACTCGAACACCTATACGGATTCTCCTGCACAGTGGCAGATATGTAAATACGCGTTTACTTACAATTCTCATGCATTAGGGTTCGAACACTCGAACACCTATACGGATTCTCCTGCACAGTGGCAGATATGTAAATACGGCGTTTACTTACCATTTCTCAGCATTAGGGTTCGAACACTCGAACACCTATACGGATTCTCCTGCACAGTGGCAGATATGTAAATACGGCGTTTACTTACCATTTCTCATGCATTAGGTTCGAACACTCGAACACCTATACGGATTCTCCTGCACAGTGGCAGATATGTAAATACGGCGTTTACTTACCAATTCTCATGCATTAGGGTTCGAACACTCGAACACCTATACGGATTCTCCTGCACAGTGGCAGATATGTAAATACGGCGTTTACTTACCATTTCTCATCATTAGGGTTCGAACACTCGAACACCTATACGGATTCTCCTGCACAGTGGCAGATATGTAAATACGGCGTTTACTTACCATTTCTCATGCATTAGGGTTCGAACACTCGAACACCTATACGGATTCTCCTGCACAGTGGCAGATATGTAAATACGGCGTTTACTTACCATTTCTCATGCATTAGGGTTCGAACACTCGAACACCTATACGGATTCTCCTGCACAGTGGCAGATATGTAAATACGGCGTTTACTTACCATTTCTCACGCATTAGGGTTCGAACACTCGAACACCTATACGGATTCTCCTGCACAGTGGCAGATATGTAAATACGGCGTTTACTTACCATTTCTCACCATTAGGGTTCGAACACTCGAACACCTATACGGATTCTCCTGCACAGTGGCAGATATGTAAATACGGCGTTTACTTACCATTTCTCATGCATTAGGGTTCGAACACTCGAACACCTATACGGATTCTCCTGCACAGTGGCAGATATGTAAATACGACGTTTACTTACCATTTCTCATGCATTAGGGTTCGAACACTCGAACACCTATACGGATTCCCTGCACAGTGGCAGACATGTAAATACGACGTTTACTTACCAATTCTCATGCATTAGGGTTCGAACACTCGAACACCTATCCGATTCTCCTGCACAGGGGCAGATATGTAAATACGCGTTTACTTACCAATTTCTATTACATTAGGGTTCAACACTCGAACACCTATACGGATTCTCCTGCACAGTGGCAATTATTAAATACGACGTTTACTTACCAATTCTCATGCATTAGGGTTCGAACACTCGAACACCTATACGGATTCTCCTGTATAGTGGCAGATATGTAAATACGGCGTTTACATACCATTTCTCACGCATTAGGGTTCGAACACCGAACACCTATACGGATTCTCTGCACAGTGGCAGATATGTAATACGGCGTTTACTTACCATTCTCATCCATAGGGTTCGAACACTCGAACACCTATACGGATTCTCCAGCACAGTGGAAGACATGTAAATACGACGTTTACTTACCAATTCTCACGCATTAGGGTTCGAACACTAAACACCATAGGGATTCTCCTGCACAGTGGCAGATATGTAAACGCGTTTACTTACCATTTCTAATACATTAGGGTTCGAACACTCGAACACCTATACGGATTCTCCTGCACAGTGGCAGCTATGTAAATACGACGTTTACTTACCATTTCTCATGCATTTTGGGTTCGAACACTCGAACACCTATACGGATTCTCCTGCACAGTGGCAGATATGTAAATACGGCGTTTACTTACCATTTCTCATGTATTTGGGTTCGAACAGTTCGAACACCTATCGGATTCTCCTGCACAGTGGCATATATGTGAATATGGCGTTTACTTACCATTTCTCACGCATTAGGGTTCGAACACTCGAACACCTATTCGGATTTCCTGCACAATGGCAGATATGTAAATACGACGTTTACTTACCATTTCTCATCCATTAGGGTTCGAACACTCGAACACCTATACGGATTCTCCTGCACAGTGGCAGATATGTAAATACGACGTTTACTTACCAATTCTCTGGCATTAGGGTTCGAACACTCGAACACCTATACGGATTCTCCTGCAGAGTGGCGGATATGTAAATACGACGTTTACTTACCAATTCTCACGCATTAGGGTTCGAACACTCGAACACCTATACAGATTCTCCAGCACAGTGGAAGACATGTAAATACGACGTTTACTTACCAATTCTCATGCATTAGGGTTCGAACACTTGAATACCTATACGGATTCTCCTGCACAGTGGCAGATATGTAAATACGACGTTTACTTACCAATTCTCATGCATTAGGGTTCGAACACTCGAACACCTATACGGATTCTCCTGCACAGTGGCAGATATGTAAATACGGCGTTTACTTACCATTTCTCATGCATTTGGGTTCGAACACTCGAACACCTATACGGATTCTCCGGCACAGTGGCAGATATGTAAATACGGCGTTTACTTACCATTTCTCACGCATTAGGGGTTCGAACACTCGAACACCTATTCGGATTCTCCTGCACAGTGGCAGATATGTGAATACGGCATTTACTTTCCATTTCTCATCCATTAGGGTTCGAACACTCGAACACCTATACGGATTCTCCTGCACAGTGGCATATATGTAAATACGACGTTTACTTACCAATTCTCATGCATTAGGGTTCGAACACTCGAACACCTATACGGATTCTCCTGCACATTGGCAGATATGTAAATACGACGTTTACTTCACCAATTCTCATGCATTAGGGTTCGAACACTCGAACACCTATACGGATTCTCCTGCACAGTGGCAGATATGTAAATACGGCGTTTACTTACCATTTCTCACGCATTAGGGTTCGAACACTCGAACACCTATACGGATTCTCCTGCACAGTGGCAGATATATAAATACGACGTTTACTTAACAATTCTCATGCATTAGGGTTCGAACACTCGAACACCTATGCGGATTCTCCTGTACAGTGGCAGATATGTAAATACGGCGTTTACATACCATTTCTCACGCATTAGGGTTCGAACACCCGAACACCTATACGGATTCTTCTGCACAGTGGCAGATATGTAAATACGGCGTTTACTTACCAATTCTCATACATCAGGGTTCGAACACTCGAACACCTATACGGATTCTCCAGCACACTGGAAGACATGTAAATACGACGTTTACTTACCAATTCTCATGCATTATGGTTCGAACACTCGAACACCTATACGGATTCTCCTGCACAGGGGCAGATATGTAAATACGGCGTTTACTTACCATTTCTAATACATTAGGGTTCGAACACTCGAACACCTATACGGATTCTCCGGCACAGTGGCATATATGTAAATACAGCGTTTACTTACCATTTCTCACGTATTAGGGGTTCGAACACTCGAACACCTATTCGGATTCTCCTGCACTGTGGCAGATATGTGAATACGGCGTTTACTTACCATTTCTCATCCATTAGGGTTCGAACACTCGAACACCTATACGGATTCTCCTGCACAGTGGAAGATATGTAAATACGACGGTTACTTACCAATTCTCATGCATTAGGGTTCGAACACTCGAACACCTATACGGATTCTCCTGCACCGTGGCAGATATGTAAATACGACGTTTACTCACCAATTCTCATGCTGTAGGGTTCGAACACTCGAACACCTATACGGATTCTCCTGCACAGTGGCAGATATGTAAATACGGCGTTTACTTACCATTTCTCATGCATTTGGGTTCGAACACTCGAACACCTATACGGATTCTCCTGCACAGCGGCAGAGATGTAAATACGGCGTTTACTTACCATTTCTCACGCATTAGGGGTTCGAACACTCGAACACCTATTCCGATTCTCCTGCACAGTGGCAGAGATGTAAATACGGCGTTTACTTACCATTTCTCACGCATTAGGGGTGAGAACACTCGAACACCTATTCGGATTCTCCTGCACAGTGGCAGATATGTGAATACGGCGTTTACTTACCATTTCTCATACATTAGGGTTCGAACACTCGAACACCTATACGGATTCTCCTGCACAGTGGCAGATATGTAAATACGACGTTTACTTACCAATTCTCATGCATTAGGGTTCAAACACTCGAACACCTATACGATTCATCGGCACAGTCGCAGATATGTAAATACGGGTTTACTTGCCATTTCTCATGCATTTGGGTTCGAACAACTCGAACACTATACGGATTCTCCGCACAGTGGCAGATATGTAAATACGGCGTTTACTTACAATTTCTCACGCATTAGGGTTCGAACACTCGAACACCTATTCGATTCTCCTGCACGTGGCAGATATGTGAATACGGCGTGTACTTACCATTTCTCATTCATTAGGGTTCGAACACTCGAACACCTATACGGATTCTCCTGCACAGTGGCAGATATGTAAATACGACGTTTACTTACCAATTCTCATGCATTTGGGTTCGAACACTCGAACACCCATACGGATTCTCCTGCACAGTGGCAGATATGTAAATACGATGTTTACTCACCAATTTTCATGCATTAGGGTTCGAACACTGGAACACCTATACGGATTCTCCTGCAGAGTGGCAGAGATGTAAATACGGCGTTTACTTACCATTTCTCACGCATTAGGGGTTTGAACACTCGAACACCTATTCGGATTCTCCTGCACAGTGGCAGATATGTGAATACGGCGTTTACTTACCATTTCTCATCCATTAGGGTTCGAACACTCAAACACCTATACGGATTCTCCTGCACAGTAGTAGATATGTAAATACGACGTTTACTTACCAATTCTCATGCATTAGGGTTCGAACACTCGAACACCCATACGGATTCTCCTGCACAGTGGCAGATATGTAAATACGACGTTTACTCTCCAATTCTCATGCATTAGGGTTCGAACTCTCGAACACCTATACGGATTCTCCTGCACAGTGGCAGATATGTAAATACGGCGTTTACTTACCATTTCTCATGCATTTGGGTTCGAACACTCGAACACCTATACGGATTCTCCGGCACAGTGGCAGATATGTAAATATGGCGTTTACTTACCATTTCTCACGCATTAGGGTTCGAACACTCGAACACCTATTCGGATTCTCCTGCACAGTGGCAGATATGTGAATACGGCGTTTACTTACCATTTCTCATCCATTTGGGTTCGAACACTCGAACACCTATACGGATTCTCCTGCACAGTGGCAGATATGTAAATACGACGTTTACTTACTGTAGATGTCCCCGAACGCCCCGGGAGGGTTAAGTCCCATTCCGTTCATATTGGGGTCACTACAGTTCGGACTCAATTTGTGTCACGGTTCTTAATCTTGAACCAAAGAGTCCAAATCCGGCAAATCATTTTGAGAAAACAGATTTTTTAAAGAAGTACCAAACATGGACTGCTTTGCCAGATATAGAGTCGCCACCTAAATATTTTTAAAATGGGAAATTTAGGAAACCCTGACTCGGTGCCGAAGGCCACGTGTCCGTCATCACCAAAGTTGTCTTGGCTCGGGAGCTTGGGTACGATCGGGGAAGGTCAGCTATGAGCACCCCCTTTCGCCCGGTCCGAAGACCGGCCTCTACTAATCATGATATCCGATTTTGAAAACGTTATGTGTTCTTATTCCGGTTATTAGCCTAGAATTACTATGTTATGCGCACAGCAAACAAGTATAGACTAGATTGCCTAATTTGGAAACAAGCATTGCATATCCGTTTGTTTTGAAAAGGCTTTGGAATTTGCTACTCGCAAGTAGGCTAAAACACGGATTTCAACGAGTTTTTCCAACTCAAGTAATCCAACCTCCACCCACAGGCACTCAATCAGTTTATCTCATATAAGCACTTAGCCACATGGTAAGCATACTATCATGGCAACATTCACACGCATGCGATATGCTAAAGCGAAAATACTTACATCGTACTCCGTGCCAAAAACAATAAACTAGTTAGCAAACATGCATGTCCTAGTTCATGTTAAGTGGCTAATGCAACACAAGCAAAATGTGATCTAGACAGGCTCGGCTATCCTAAAATGGCATGTGAGATGCTACAACTCGATACACGTATTCAATTTGGAAATTGAAAATACAATGCGGTTTGTATGATGTACCGAGCCCGGTGCATGTAAAACAAATGTATGGATGCACGCATGCATTGCATAAGGTATGCTAATTTTAAAAATGCCCTAATCTACCATCGTAAGCAGGCAAATAAACGGGTAAAAGAAGTGGGGGTTGGAAGACATGCACACACGCACCCACACTTATTACAATTATGCCCTCTCTCGGAGGGACCGAAAGAATAATACAAATAATTAAATTACAAACCCATTAAATTAACTAAGCAGATTAATTAATCTAATTAAAGCAGTAAACCCCTCGGGGAGAGGGCCGGATGCGGCGCGTGTTCGGGACTTGCTCGGAATCGCGCTACCATGCAAAGTCTGCCTCTGTTTTCCCTGCTTTCCTCCTCTGAGGACTGCCAAAGTCTCAGGACTGCTCCCTTGAATCATGGGGATCACCACCGGCTGAGGGGAAACACCACCGGCTGAAGTATGTGGCCACCGGCACTGAATTCATCCATCGGCCATCAATATACTGCCGGTCGGCACTAAATACTGCCGGCCGGCACTGAATGTCTGCAGAACCTGCAACTCACAGCAGCAGAGGGCAACAACTTGCATGGCAATGCAATTCAAGCAATTTATGCACCAAACACACTCCTTATCATGTTAATGACTCAAAGGAGCATGTGCCTCGATTCTCGGACCACCAATCACGCATTTCCATGCATGATGGCCCAAGGAACCAAGTATGCAACTTTAATTTCAAATGCATGCAAAACAAACAAACATAAAAGGGGGCCAAACTTCTATCATGCTCATCTCAAGAGGCCAAGCATGTGCATTGATGTAATGCAATCCTAAACATGTTAGCTAGCATGCAATATGGACAATGTAATGTAAGGATGTTAATATGCAAACACACATACAAGACAAGCATGCAAACCCAAACAATGGGGTGGACTTAAACACGACTTAGGCGACTCTAAATAGGCCTAAAATCAGTGGCCAATAATGCCCAACAAGAAAGTCTACACACACACACACATGCATATGTTAAGACTTAACACTTAGGCGCTAAACAAGCAACCTTCAAGCACACTTGGAAGGGGATATCATGGACACTTAGCATGCATCATAAGCTTTGAAAATCATGTTATAGAAGGTTCCAAACCAACTAAATAAACCAAGTAAAGCATGCAAAAGGCCCAAGCATTCAAGGCTCACCAAAGAGGTAATGGACTACACTTAACACAACCATACATGGCATGAATTAGGCGACCAAAACAGAGTTTTAACACATAAAACTAAGTCCAAAAGACCACTTAGATGGCACCTAAGTGACTCAAATTCAAAGACATGCACAATGGCCAAAACAAAGGGTATACAACACATGCTTTCAAAGCAATAAAGAGGCGACTTAGGCAAGCATATGGGCATGCCAAAGGGACTGATATAACATGGTAAATGGTCTCAAACCATTGAAATGATGCAAACCAAGGCATACCACACATTCATGCTCAAGGCTAGCAAGCCTAAAATGCAAAGAGGCTATACAATGCAAGCTAGGGTCGACCAAAATAACTATGGACAGACCTCATCCATAGCAAAATGAGCATACAAGCTTCACAAGACTAGGCTTAAAGCATGCTCAAATTATGGCTAATAACCTAAGGCATGTTAAGGCAATATTAAGGCATTACAAGGCAACTATGCTAAGCATACATGGAGTACCAAAACCAATTAAAACCAAGTTAAAACATGGCATAATAAGCATGGAAAATAGCCTAGACATGATCAACAAGCATTCAAACATGAGGCTCCCTCAAGAGGCAAAATAGGCCCTTTTCAAGGACAACAAGGAGAGGGGGTGACCCTCTCCTTCTTGGGACTTCAAGGCATCATCTTCACCACTGAAATCCCTCAAGATTTCAGTGGTGAAGAGACCCAAACACCAAAATCCCGGATCTCACCAAAATAGGCACAAAACAAGGGCCTTACAAGGCCTAAGGGTGGTCAAACCCTTCCAAACCACAAAACACTCTTAATAAACTATCAAGAGGACTAAAAAACAGAACTTTTTTGTATTAAACACCAAGCACAAAAACAGTTCTAAGCTATGTGAAAATGGAGTGCAAAAATGGGGTAAAAAGGGGTAGTTTCTTACCCTTGAAGACCACCTTCACAAAGGTTGATGTTGTTGCTTCCTTGAGCTCAAATCCAACCAAAAACTTCAAGAACTAGCCCTTAGAACCTCAGTAACCAAAGGAAGGTGAAACACTAGGTGTTGATGAGTAATAGTAAGTCACAAACACCTAGTGTACAAATAAGAGGGAAGAAGAGAGATGGGATAGATACAAAACTTCTAACCTAAAACCAGAGCTTCTTCTCTGTCTAAAATGTCTAAAAATCCAAACTTCTTCCAACATTGAGCCAAGAGGAGCAAGGGTCCTCTTATAGGCAACTAAACTTACAAGTTAAGCTAACCAAGAGGCTCATCCCTCCATACACGTGTATGGAGAGGAAACAAATGCTATAAAGCTGTCTGAAAATATCTCCAAAAACAGCTGTAAAGTAGTCGGCAGGGCAAAATGGTCATTTTGCCAAAATTGACTGCCGACCGGCACAAAAGAGTGCCGACCGGCACAATATAGTGCCGATGGCAACATCAACCAGCCGGTGGCCTCTACCCACTGCCAGTGGTGTGTGGGGATGCCTCACAAGGCATTCCCTGCCCCTCCAAGGCAAAGCACAAGTGTTTGGTGCAAAACCAGGCACAAAACGGTCAAGCTCGGAGGTCGTGAGGCAAGGCGCGTAACCGAGAACTCCGGGAACTCCAAACGAACACGAACATGGATAATCACCGAGTGTTCAAGCGGTGACATCCAGGTCTTGAGGACGGTCAAAAATGGGGTGTCTACACTTACCAATTCTCATGCATTAGGGTTCGAACACTCGAACACCTATACGGATTCTCCTGCACAGTGGCAGATATGTAAATACGGCGTTTACTTACCATTTCTCATGTATTTGGGTTCGAACACTCGAACACCAATACGGATTCTCCGGCACAGTGGCAGATATGTAAATACGGCGTTTACTTACCATTTCTCACGCATTAGGGGTTCGAACACTCGAACACCTATTCGGATTCTCCTGCACAGTGGCAGATATGTGAATACGACGTTTACTTACCATTTCTCATCCATTAGGGTTCGAACACTCGAACACCTATACGGATTCTCCTGCACAGTGGCAGATATGTAAATACGACGTTTACTTACCAATTCTCATGCATTAGGGTTCGAACACTCGAACACCTATACGGATTCTCCAGCACAGTGGAAGACATGTAAATACGACGTTTACTTACCAATTCTCATGCATTAGGGTTCGAACACTCGAACACCTATACGGATTCTCCTGCACAGGGGCAGATATGTAAATACGGCGTTTACTTACCATTTCTAATACATTAGGGTTCGAACACTCGAACACCTATACGGATTCTCCTGCACAGTGGCAGATATGTAAATACGACGTTTACTTACCAATTCTCATGCATTAGGGTTCGAACACTCGAACACCTATACGGATTCTCCTGCACAGTGGCAGATATGTAAATACGGTGTTTACTTACCATTTCTCATGCATTTGGGTTCGAACACTCGAACACCTATACGTATTCTCCGGCACAGTGGCAAATATGTAAATACGGCGTTTACTTACCATTTCTCACGCATTGGGGGTTCGAACACTCGAACACCTATTCGGATTCTCCTGCACAGTGGCAGATATGTGAATACGGCGTTTACTTACCATTTCTCATCCATTAGGGTTCGAACACTCGAACACTTATACGGATTTCCTACGCAGTGGCAGATATGTAAATACGACGTTTACTTACCAATTCTCATGCATTAGGGTTCGAACACTCGAACACCTATACGGATTCTCCTGCACAGTGGCAGATATGTAAATACGACGTTTACTCACCAATTCTCATGCATTAGGGTTCGAACACTCGAACACCTATACGGATTCTCCTGCACAGTGGCAGATATGTAAATACGGCGTTTACTTACCATTTCTCATGCATTTGGGTTCGAACACTCGAACACCTATACGGATTCTCCTGCACAGTGGCAGAGATGTAAATACGGCGTTTACTTACCATTTCTCACGCATTAGGGGTGTGAACACTCGAACACCTATTCGGATTCTCCTGCACAGTGGCAGATATGTGAATACGGCATTTACTTACCATTTCTCATACATTAGGGTTCGAACACTCGAACACCTATACGGATTCTCCTGCACAGTGGCAGATATGTAAATACGACGTTTACTTACCAATTCTCATGCATTAGGGTTCGAACACTCGAACACCTATACGGATTCACCGGCACAGTAGCAGATATGTAAATACGGCGTTTACTTACCATTTCTCATGCATTTGGGTTCGAACACTCGAACACCTATACGGATTCTCCGGCACAGTGGCAGATATGTAAATACGGCGTTTACTTACAATTTCTCACGCATTAGGGTTCGAACACTCGAACACCTATTCGGATTCTCCTGCACAGTGGCAGATATGTGAATACGGCGTTTACTTACCATTTCTCATCCATTAGGGTTCGAACACTCGAACACCTATACGGATTCTCCTGCACAGTGGCAGATATGTAAATACGACGTTTACTTACCAATTCTCATGCATTTGGTTCGAACACTCGAACACCCATACGGATTCTCCTGCACAGTGGCAGATATGTAAATACGACGTTTACTCACCAATTCTCATGCATTAGGGTTCGAACACTGGAACACCTATACGGATTCTCCTGCACAGTGGCAGATATGTAAATACGGCGTTTACTTACCATTTCTCATCCATTTGGGTTCGAACACTCGAACACCTATACGGATTCTCCGGCACAGTGGCAGATATGTAAATACGGCGTTTACTTACCATTTCTTACGCATTAGGGGTTCGAACACTTGAACACCTATTCGGATTCTCCTGCATAGTGGCAGATATGTGAATACGGCGTTTACTTACCATTTCTCATCCATTAGGGTTCGAACACTTGAACACCTATACGGATTCTCCTGCACAGTGGCAGATATGTAAATACGACGTTTACTTACCAATTCTCATGCATTAGGGTTCGAACACTCGAACACCTATACGGATTCTCCTGCACAATGGCAGATATGTAAATACGACGTTTACTCACCAATTCTCATACATTAGGGTTCGAACACTCGAACACCTATACGGATTCTCCTGCACAGTGGCAGATATGTAAATACGGCGTTTACTTACCATTTCTCATGCATTTGGGTTCGAACACTCGAACACCTATACGGATTCTCCTGCACAGTGGCAGAGATGTAAATACGGCGTTTACTTACCATTTCTCACGCATTAGGGGTTCGAACACTCGAACACCTATAGATGACCGATTTATCATTAAACAGGTTACAAAGACAGAGCTGGAGTCGTTCATCGAGTTTGCACCAGCTTATTTTAAGTATTTGTCTGAATCAATTAGTTCAGGAAGCCCAACTTGCCTGGCAAAGATCTTGGGCATTTACCAGGTATTATTTATGTTTTCCATGTTTGAAGAGTATGACTGCCAATTCATCTAGAAAATAATTGGAATTTGAAATTGTCTTTAGAATTGTTGGGTGGCTGGCTCAACTCCAATCTTCTAGTTCGAAAGCCATATTCCATGTTGTGAAGTGCATTTTGGCTTGACTACCATTTTCATTTCCTTTCCTTTCCTAATGCATCAATCAACCAATTGTGATGGAATCTACATATTTTTCTATCTCAAGGCACCTGTTATCTCACACAGTTACGACTAACCAAAAAAATAAAAAAATTCACTAGTTACCATGGTACTTACTATGTCTTGATTGACGCAATATGGATGCACAAAGTGTTTTCAATTGGATGTTTGAAGATACTTTCAGATTTTATTTATTTTTTATTTTGGATATTATCCATGGTGAGTTGCATGTGAACAGTCGATCAAGTTAGTATGGTTTAGCTACACAAAGTCTGTTGGGATCTGGGATCCCGCCCAAGACCTTATAGAAATTATTGCAAGCAGAAATACACACCCATGCACAAGGAGACACAATATTTAACGTGGTTCGGCATTAAAACCTACGTCCACGGGAGAGGAACCGTTTATCACTTATAACAATGGAGATATTACAGAAATATTACAGAGGAGAAGCTCACACTCTTCTCACTCACCCATTCACCCGTCTCCCTCTCTCACACCGAGAGAGACGGTTTCTCTAACTCACATCTCTACCTCTCTTGGTTCTCTTTCTCTTTCTCTCTCATTTTGCTCTCTCCTCTCAACCTCCATTTATAGGTGAGGGAGTAGGTGGGAGGTGGCTTTGGACATCCTCCCTTCTTGACTTGGTTGGCATGGTTGGTGGCCGCCATTGTTGAATGGTTTGGTGGCCGCCATTGTTGACTCGATGTGTTCACATGACAAGGTGTGTTCACACATGGTTGGTAGCCTCCATGTGTGTTCCCATGGAAGATGAAGATCACCCCTTTCACATGGGGTGATATTCCACAAATCACCCCCTCAACCCATGTGAGGTGATCTACTGCACACACTGCTGCTAATCTTAAGTTCAACATAGTCTTCATCTCTTCACTGAGACGTCTACACCCCCTGAAGCTAGAAATAATACACCAGAGAGACAAGAGGAGGAGGGAATCCTTCATCCTCAACTCAACTCACACAACTCTCTGATTTGGAGAGATACCACTGTTGGTGGGCGTGGGGTGTAAACCACTGTTGGTGATTCACAATTCTCTTTTTTCCCACACATCTCTTCCATGCTTCTGTCTCGGATGTCTTCACTTGCTATGTTTGAACTTGCGCAACCAAGATATCCGACATCCCTGATTGGATGTCATGCACCCCCTTGCTGGGATGCCCTTGACTGTCATGCCTTATCTCACAGGACCAGTCATTGGAGCAATAGAAAACTCGTTGTGTAGCAACGTCCTCGGTCTTCTTTGCTCGGAGCTTTTCCTCTAAACTATCAGTCTATGCCCTATGCACTTCTGAACAACCTCTGCGCGTTTCCACATACGCTTGTTGTCTGTGCCTTTACAATCCCTGATTTGTTGTCCAGTAGATTGATGATTGACAGTAGCTTCATCTGTCAAAGCATCGTCAGCTATGCACTTCCTTGCATAGTGCTCATTGCCAAATCATCTATCCGTCGATGAATGGTCTTCTCTTCTGATTGAACCAGATCTTCTGAACACCTCAACAACCAGGAAAGTTCCCAAGAAAGACTGGTGGGGTCACAACCGGTCCCACTTAAGAACCAGTCTCCTTAGACAGTGTCTTTTTGACAGAACTTTCCTAGACATTGTTGATCTTGAGATAATCATGTCTGTAATCCTCTGATCGCCCCTGACCAATCATGATCTCCTCTGGTCTTCAATGATCTATCTCGCTTTGTATCTGGTTGTCCAATCTGGTCAGAATCTGTCCATTCTAACCTCTTCATTAAATCCGCAGTGTTCCACAATATCCGGCAACCTTTTTAACAATCTTTCCAAACCATTCAGAATTTCACTATTCTGAGCTGACGGTTGCGTCCGGAGCGGTCCGTTTAGCTGGGACCAACCTTCGCTGCACTTCCGGGGACCTCATTGAAAAATATCCCCAAACGTTGGGCCACACCACAATTATCTGAAAATTCTGGGCCAAATTGCAATTTTCAGAAGTTCAGGGAATATTCCGTGTACCAACAGAATATTCCATCTACTGCGTCTGATGCCGTCCGTCACTTCAATCTGCCTTCTTTTTACACAAACTCCGTCTTTAAAATCTGACCGTACGGATGTGTCCGGAATACTCCAAATAGTTGGAAAACACTATTGGATCATCAAAAATGGACTCCAAATGCCTTAGATCTAGCCAAAACATTTTGTACGCTTCAGATCTGCGGCTGCACCATAGCTGCGGCACACTGAATCAATGCCCTCTGATGCTGACGTGGCAGTGATGACGTGGCACTTTGTGCTGACGTGGCGCTGACGTGGACTGCCACGTGTGATGACATGGACAACCACGTGGCGATAACCTGGCTGCTGGCGTGGCAGCCACGTGGCTCCTCTGGATGACGTGTCTGATGACGCGTCGCTGACGTGGCGCGCGTGTGGATGGCGCGTGTGTTGCACGCGTGTCTTGCTCAGTCGTCTTCCTCCTTCAGCCGCGCGTGGTGGCGCGTGCTGCGTCTAGACCAACGCGCCGGTTGACTGTGTGGCGCGTGAAGGCGCGTGCTGTCACTGGGAGTCACGCGCCATATTCTAGGGGCGCGTGAGAGCGCGTCATTGGTCTCCTGGGGATGTGCTTTGCATATTTGGACTCCTCTTCTCGAGTCCATGCTCCTGGTATTCTCAAAAGCTGATTTTGAGCAACTTCATTTCTGGGCAGTTTCGAACATCGCACTGTTTTTGTTCCGAAACGCCACCACGAGGCTCTGATACCATTTGTTGGGATCTGGGATCCCGCCCAAGACCTTATAGAAATTATTGCAAGCAGAAAAACACACCCATGCACAAGGAGACACAATATTTAACGTGGTTCGGCATTAAAACCTATGTCCACGGGAGAGAAACCGTTTATCACTTATAACAATGGAGATATTACAGAAATATTACAGAGGAGAAGCTCACACTCTTCTCACTCACCCATTCACCCGTCTCCCTCTCTCACACCGAGAGAGACGGTTTCTCTAACTCACATCTCTACCTCTCTTGGTTCTCTTTCTCTTTCTCTCTCATTTTGCTCTCTCCTCTCAACCTCCATTTATAGGTGAGGGAGTAGGTGGGAGGTGGCTTTGGACAGCCTCCCTTCTTGACTTGGTTGGCATGGTTGGTGGCGCCATTGTTGAATGGTTTGGTGGCCGCCATTGTTGACTCGATGTGTTCACATGACAAGGTGTGTTCACACATGGTTGGTAGCCTCCATGTGTGTTCCCATAGAAGATGAAGATCACCCCTTTCACATGGGGTGATATTCCACAAAGTCAACCACTTCAGGATATTTGGTCATTCTATCTAAGAAAGTGTTTGGTTGCAAACGTGTAATGGTTTCATTTATGTCATAAATGTGCCCTTCCCGTCTCTTCACCTTTTCATACTGGAAATTAAAATATTTTAGACAAGTTGTCGGACTTGTTTAAGGAGACAACTCCGCATAACTAACCAGGGAATATTAATCCATTAGAGTTGGCTTCATAAAACTCCATATACCCTGTTATATCATATATGTTATTTCTGTTGTCACGATCTTAACCAAACATTCTTGTTTGTTTCTCTTGTACTTGCAGCAACTTCAAGTTTTTTATTCTACTTAATTATTTCTTTTAAAAAATTTTACGTGTCCGGCGTTTCTTATTGGTTTGATAAAGTTTTTTCCCTTTAAATTTGTAATTTGTTTTTCCTTTTGTTGTTTGGTTTCTTGAAGGTTACGTCAAAGCATCTTAAAGGAGGAAAGGAGTCAAGAATAGATGTTTTGGTAATGGAGAATCTTCTCTTTGGACGTAATGTCACAAGACTGTAGGACCTTAAGGGATCTTCTCGGTCACGGTATAATCCAGATTCAAGTGGAAGCAATAAAGTTCTCCTTGACCAGAACCTGATTGAAGCCATGCCAACTTCTCCAAAAATTGAAGCCATGCTGGAGAGAGCTGTTTGGAATGATACTGCATTTCTTGCTGTAAGTTTTGGAACTAACTCTGCCTTGAATTTTTTTTTTTTTTGAAATGTGCTCATATGTGCCTAAATGGTATTGTGGTATTCTTTGATTTTATGCTAGTAGGAGACTACTTGTATGTGTTGATGAATTGATTTTTCATTATTATGATGGTGAGAAGGGTTTGGTACTATTGCAAAATATATATATATATATAATATATAAAAATATAAAACTCAATTAGATGATTATTATACACCTATCCTTGTGCATCTTAAGGATTTTGACTGGTTACATTTTCCTTGCTCTAAAACACCGGGTAATCATTGCCAAATACATTTTATTTCCACTCGAATTACTTGTGTGGTCTGGGAGAGACATTTTAGTTTTCTGCTACAAGATTAAGACTGAATAATAAAGTCAGTTGTTTGGCATTCTGTTCATTTAGGCCAATTGTGATGTTTTTTTTGCTCATACTTTGTTGGATCATGATCTTTTATTCTATAGTGACTTACATTATGTACTTCCCTAATGTAATGACTATCGATTTATTGCAGTCAATTTATGTAATGGATTACTCTTTACTAGCTGGCGTTGATGAAGAAAAGCACGAGTTGGTCCTTGGGATTATTGATTTCATGAGGCAATATACATGGGACAAACACCTTGAAACTTGGGTGAAGGCGTCCGGCATCCTTGGTGGACCTAAAAACACACCTCCAACAGTGATATCTGTTAGTGCAGCACAAATGGAGTAGTGCAGCACCATCCTTCCACTACCCAAATGGAAGCTCCATTTCACCCACCCCATTAGAGACTAGAGAGTGGAATGGGGTTGGTGGCAACCAATCAACTCCTCCCTCAATTGTGTATAAATTGAGGTGAGGAGGAGGGGTTGAAATATCAGAACAACAATCAGAATACAAAACAACACAGAGTGTAATCTGTGGGAGAAGAGTGAGAGTTCTATAGAGAGGTTGTGAGGTGTGAGAGTGTAATCTCCCTCCGGGAAGAAATTTCTATAGTGATAGCTCTCCGTGGACGTAGGCAATTGCCGAACCACGTAAATATTGTTGTGTTCTTGTGTGTGATTGATTTCTGGTGTTCGATAGGTCTAACAAGTGGTATCAGAGCCATTTCGGTTGCGTTTCGGAACAAAAATCCGAAACTGCCCAGAAATCAATTTGCTCGAAATTAAGTTTTGAGCATACCAGAAGGAAGAGCTCGAGGAGAGGAGTCCAGAACGGCAAAGCCGAGCTCCAGAAGAGTCCCAACGCTCTCTCACGCGCCACCCAAAGGAAGCGCGTGAAAACCACGCGCAGCACGCGCCGTCACGCGCCGATCACTCACCGGCGCGTCACTTCCAGACAACTCACGCGCCTTCACCCGCGCCCAGGGAGGAAGACGAGTCCAGTCAGCCTCCACGTCAGCAACACGTCAGCCTCCACGTCTGCGCCACGTCATCGGCGTTGACCAAGCCGTGGACCGAGCCGTGGACCCGAGCCGCGCCGACGTTGACCTGAGCCGCCGAGCCGAGTTGACCGAGCTGCCTGCGCCGTTGACCGAGCCGTTGACCGCGCCGTTGACTGGGAAATCATCCGGTGCTCCGCAGGCGCACCTGATTCCGCAGATCTGAACCGTCAAAACTGTTTTGGCTAGATCTGGGCCATTCTGAGTCCGTTTTTGACGATCCAATAGTGGTTTTCGACTATTTGGAGTATTCCAGACATATCCGTACGGTCAGATTTTGCATTTGAAATTTTCTGTAAAAAGACAGAACACGATGGAGGCTTCCACATCCACTTCAGATTCTATGTTCAAGTTAACTCCTTCCAATTATGCAATTTGGAAGCCACGGATGGAAGACATCCTATTTTTAAAAGACTTGCATGATCCCATTTTTATAAAGGGGGTTAAACCTGAAGGAGTAAAAGATGATGACTGGATAAAGATGAACCGCAAGACTATCGCTTGTATCAGACAATGGATAGATCACAGTGTGTTCCATCATATTGCCGAAGAGACAGATGCCTATACTCTTTGGACAATGTTAAGCGACATGTACCAGTCAAAGACCGCCCGAAACAAAGCCTTGGTGATGAGAAGGCTAGTAATCTGAAGTTGAGGAATGGCGTGTCTATTGCTGAGCACACCAGTGAATTCAAAAATCTGGTGAATCAGCTTGCAACCGTCAAGATGCGGTTGGATGATGAAATGCAAGCCGTTCTACTGCTCAGTTCTTTACCGGACAGCTGGGAGACGTTGGTGGTTTCTCTCAGCACCTCTGCACCAGAAGGGAAACTGACCATGAGTATGGTCACAGACGCCATGTACAATGAAGAGACAAGAAGGAAAGACATGGGAGGTAATCAGTCCCATGCTCTTGTCACAGAAGATAGAGGCAGAGACAGTGGTAAAGGAAGAGGTAGAGGAAGAAGCAAGAGTAGAGGCAGATGGAACAACAGGAGTAAATCCAGAGACAACAAAGGACGAGGTAACTCCAGCTTCACTTGCTATCACTGTGGCCAGGAGGGTCACATAAAGAGAAACTGCCCAAGCCGGAAAGATAAAGGCCAAAGCAGTAGGTCAAAAGGAGATGAGAACACAACAGCCACAACAACTGAAGAAATACTTCTTGCAGTTGGTGAAGAGGAAGATTGCCTTCACGTGGTTGATCACAGCTACACAGAATGGGTGATAGACACAGCTGCATCCTATCACGCCACTTCCCACAGAGAACTCTTCAGCTCGTACAACGCTGGAGATTTTGGCACTGTTCGAATGGGGAATTCTAGCTATTCGAAGATCGTGGGTATTGGAGACATTAGTATTCAAACTAATGTCGGGAACAAGCTGGTTCTCAAAGATGTGAGGCATGTTCCAGATTTGCGCCTCAATCTTATCTCCGGAAGCGCCCTGGACCGACAGGGCTATACAAGTACATTCGGAAATGGCCGTTGGAAGCTGACAGGAGGAGCTTTGACAATCGCCAGAGGAGAGATGTCTTCAACACTGTATAAGACTCAAACAAAGATCTGTCTGGAAAGTCTTAATGCAGCAGAAGACAAGGAGTCACCGGACTTATGGCACAGAAGACTGGCTCACATGAGTGAGAAGGGATTGCACCTATTGGCAAAGCAATCCAGGATACCCTTACCCAAAGGGAGTGTCTTGAAGCCCTGTGATCATTGCCTTTATGGCAAGCAACATCGAGTATCATTCAGTTCAACGAGCAGGAGGAAAACAGAAGTGCTCGATATGGTATACTCGGATGTTTGTGGCCCAATCGAAGTGGAGTCATATGGCGGCCGCAAGTATTTTCTGACTTTCATTGATGATGCATCAAGGAAGTTGTGGGTGTATTTCCTGAAGACAAAGGATGAGGTATTTCAGCACTTTCAGGAGTTCCATGCAATGGTGGAAAGAGAGACCGGGAAGAAGTTGAAGTGTCTTCGCACAGACAATGGAGGCGAGTACACTTCCAATGCTTTTGCAGCATACTGTGCCAGCAGAGGTATCCGGCACGAGACAACAGTTCCCGGCACCCCACAACACAATGGTGTGGCAGAAAGGATGAACCGCACTATTATGGAAAGAGTCAGATGTATGCTCAAAATGGCAAAGTTGCCAAAGTCATTTTGGGCTGAAGCCGCCAGTACAGCCTGTTACCTCATCAACAGGTCGCCTTCAGTCCCGTTGAATTTTGCGATACCTCAGGAAGTCTGGTCCAGAAGAAAGGTATCATATTCTCACTTGAGAGTCTTCGGGTGTAAGGCCTTTGCACACATCTCCAAGGAAAACAGACAGAAGCTTGATGACAAGTCCACTCCATGCATATTTGTGGGCTATTCAGATGCAGCGTTTGGGTACAGGATGTGGGACCCAGTGAATAAGAAGATATTCAGAAGCAGAGATGTTGTGTTCCAAGAAGACCAGACAGGAGTAGATTTTGAGAAATCTGCAAAGTCTAGAGATGTCATCACTCCAGACTTGTTTCCATCTCCCCAGCCACCACAAAATGCTAGATGTGATGATGTGCAACAAGAAGTGCCAGAGTTGCAGGATCCTATGCCAGAAATTGAGGATCAGGAGGAAAGAGATGAAGACCCGGATGAGGAGGGTATTGAGCAGGGGGCAACCCCCTCAAACAGAGGCAACTGGGCCTCAGTTGCGGAGATCTGGAAGAGCTGCCGTACCATCAACCAAATATCCCGCTTCTCAGTATATTCTGATTACTGATGAGGGGGAGCCCGAGAGTTTTTCAGAAGCCAAGAGTCATACAGAGAAAGACTGTTGGATGCAAGCCATGAAGGAGGAGATGAGTTCTTTGCAGAAGAACCACACTTATGAGCTTGTTCCACTTCCAAGAGACAGGAGAGCTTTGAAGAACAAATGGGTGTATAAGTTGAAGAAAGATGGAAATGGTAAACTATTGCAGCATAAAGCTCGTTTAGTAGTCAAAGGTTTTGGGCAGAAGAAAGGAATTGATTTTGATGAGATCTTCTCCCCAGTTGTGAAGATGACTTCTATTCGAGTAGCTCTGGGATTAGCAGCTAGCTTGAATCTGGAAGTAGAACAAATGGATGTCAAGACTGCCTTTCTCCATGGTGAGTTGGAGGAAGAGATCTACATGGAGCAACCAGAAGGATTTGAAGTCAAGGAAAACAGAAACTCGTCTGCAAACTGAAGAAGAGTCTCTACGGCCTGAAACAGGCGCCGAGACAATGGTACAAGAAGTTTGATTCCTTTATGGTGGATCACGAGTACACAAGAACGGTGGCAGACCAATGTGTATATTTCCGCAGGTTTTCGGATGGAAACTTCATTATCCTACTGTTGTATGTCGATGATATGCTGATCATCGGACAGGATACTACTATGATCAACAAGTTGAAAAAGGACTTGTCGCAGTATTTTGATATGAAGAATTTAGGCCCAGCACAGCAAATTTTGGGCATGAAGATTGTTCGTGACAGGAAAGCCAAGAAGATATGGCTGTCACAGAGAAATATGTTGAACGGGTGATTGAAAGGTTCAACATGAAAGATGCCAAGCCAGTCAGCACACCACTGGCCAACCATTTCAATGTGTCAAAGCGTTTGTGTCCCACAACCAGCTCTGAAAGGAAAGAAATGGAGGCAATCCCTTATTCTTCCGCAGTAGGAAGTTTGATGTATGCAATGGTGTGTACCCGGCCAGATATAGCTCACGCAGTTGGCGTTGTGAGCAGATTCCTCGCCAATCCAGGAAAGGAGCATTGGGAGGCGGTCAAATGGATTCTTCGGTACTTGAAGGGAACTTCAAGGATGTGTTTATGTTTCGGGGGAGCTGAACCAATTTTGGAGGGTTTTACAGATGCTGATATGGCAGGTGATCTTGATGGTAGAAAGTCTACATCAGGATTTTTATTCACCTTTGCAGGGGGAGCTGTTTCATGGCAGTCCAAACTACAAAAGTGTGTTGCTTTATCTACAACAGAGGCAGAGTACATTGCTGCCGCCGATGCTGGAAAGGAAATGTTGTGGTTAAAGCGGTTTCTCCAAGAATTGGGTCTACAGCAAGAAGATTACAAGGTACATTGTGATAGTCAAAGTGCAATTGACTTGAGCAAAATTCCATGTACCATTCACGTACAAAACACATTGATGTCCGGTATCATTGGATACGAGAAGTGATGGAAAAGCAGCTGATGAAGCTAGTGAAGATTCACACAGACAAGAATCCTTCTGACATGATGACCAAGGGTGTCACCAGAGACAAACTGGAAGTTTGCAAGAATCTGACCGGGATGGACTTCAAGTGAGAAGTCAGTTCTCCATATGGGCGTGGAGGGGGAGAATTGTTAGTGCAGCACATGGAGTAGTGCAGCACCATCCTTCCACTACCCAAATGGAAGCTCCATTTCACCACCCCATTAGAGACTAGAGAGTGGAATGGGGTTGGTGGCAACCAATCAACTCCTCCCTCAATTGTGTATAAATTGAGGTGAGGAGGAGGGGTTGAAATATCAGAACAACAATCAGAATACAAAACAACACAGAGTGTAATCTGTGGGAGAAGAGTGAGAGTTCTATAGAGAGGTTGTGAGGTGTGAGAGTGTAATCTCCCTCCGGGAAGAAATTTCTATAGTGATAGCTCTCCGTGGACGTAGGCAATTGCCGAACCACGTAAATATTGTTGTGTTCTTGTGTGTGATTGATTTCTGGTGTTCGATAGGTCTAACAATATCTCCCATGCAATACAAGAAACGCTTTAGAAAAGCTATGACTGCTTATTTCATTATGGTGCCAGATCAGTGGTCTCCGCCGCCGACAATCATTGCCAGTGGATCCCAGTCAAACCTTTGCGGCAAAGAAAACTCACAAGGAGGTGCATCTTTGGATTAAAGCAGTGTTGCTGTATATTGTTAATTTGTAAGTTGGAATATCAGTTGCCTCTCAGTTTCTTGGTATACCATAATGCCTTACCCTTCCATTTCTCCCTCTCATAAATGTTTGGATGGCTGCTTCATCATATTTCCTAAAAGAGGACTGCTAATTGTGTTAGAAAAAATAGTACCAAACTAAATGGAAAATATAATTTAAAATTATGCAAACGCTTTTTGGGCAAAACCAAAAACTGAAATAAATCAACATAATAACGTGATAAAACTTACAGTACATAAATAGATAAAACCTGATCGAGTCGAGTGTGTGACACTCTTTCCTTAAGACAGATTCGTCCTCCTACCGGTGCCTAGGATTCAATGGACGTCTATCTCACAGGATACAACGATCAATGTCTTGCACTAGCAGCACTACTATTGCAAGCCTAGCGAACTTTGCTGTGCATGAACTCTCTTTATAGAAAAATTAGACTCAGGCAAAATGAAGAATAAATGCAAAATGAAGAAGAATGGCAATTCCCCCTCTAAAATGAAGTGAGGGAGATGGAATATAAAGACATCTATGTGACTCTTTAGAAAGGTTGTGATCCTTTAAAAAGACACACCCTTTCAACTCAAGAGACACAACCATTGGAGTAAATTTAAATTCAAATTTTCCAACAATCCCCCACATGAATAAAATTTACGGAAAGAACATGCAACAACATGCAGACAAAGAGAGAGTACATTATGGAAATATCCTGCATCGGGATAGGTAGCTTTCGGCTTTGAACCTTCCCTAGTGAAAGCCTATCGGACTTACTAGCTAATCAGTGGACGTGATGCCTTGAACTGTTCAGCCGTTTGTGTAAGCCAAGACAATAGAATTCACACAGAATATCTCCAAACACAGCTTAGTTCTCACGGTTATGCCCGTTTTGGCCTTGGGCAACTCCTGGTGTTTCATGAGTGCTTTAGAAAATTTAGCCTTATCAATTCTCATAGAAGCGGCCCCTTCACACTCATATAGGTGATCCTTATTTCGAGTCTCTTAAATACTCCTCTTGAAAGATACCCCTCTAGGATTTCCAAGATATAAGTAATCATTAAAAGCATAGCTTACCCTAAGTTCCCTGCATACAACACATGTTGCAGATATCACTCTCATCATAGGAATGGATAGGAGTTAGACTCCTTTAGTGATTTCTGGCGAGCCACACATAACTTAGTTGTCCCTTTGAACTTAGTTCTTGGGATCTCCAGTCATCTAAGTAGGGTTACCATTATGATGACTCTGATGTAATAGGCTTTAATCACATTCCCCTCGATAAACTTTCCCTCATTTGCTCTCTGGTCAAACTTTTTGTTTAGCGGCCGCTATTTTCCCGTTTGACCTTCTCAGTTAGATATCATTGAGTAGTTAGTGAATCCATTATATTATCCTTAGACAATATTCACAACTAAAAGCAAATGTCATACGGTGTTACGTCTTTGATTATATCGAGACTTACCGTTACTCTATGTCACTCCCATTTAAATAATAAACATAGAGTTGTTTCTCAGGAGTTAATGAAACCATTGTTACTATTACTCCAACTTTGTCCAATATAAAGAATTGGAGATTCTTTGTGGACCTATTATCGAAACCGTTACTTTGGTAAAATCCTCCAAGCACCCCCACAGTTTAAGCATTCTAAGGAAACTTAATTCCTCTTGTTGATGTATAATTATACAAAATATTAATACACCCCCACAATTCTGAGATAAATAAGAATATATCATTAATTGACGTGCTTGAACTAAATAACAAGATGTAAACTGTTTTTGTGAATATAATCACAATACTAATTTGTCTAAAAACAATTAGACTTCATAACTTGCTTTTGCAGTACAAAGAAGAGATGACTAAAACCGGTTGTGGCCACAACACTTTGTCAAATAACATTTCTTTAGCCATGATTAATTTCTTTTTGTTTACTGCAACTCTTAATTCCAATCTCAACATGAAATATAAATATCACTGTATAAATACATTTACATCTTATTTGTCTTATCCAGTATTGGTGGCTCCGTCGACAATTACAAAAGCGTCTTTCACCCATGAAATATTTTAACTCATATAATATTTTATTACGGAGTTATCGGTCACCACACCAATTATTCCAAAGAATAGTTTAAAATTCCTTTTATGTCAAAACACATAAGTTCACATTTTTATCAACACTTTGATAAATAATTGATATCTATTTATAATACACCGCATACCAAAATAATATTAATGACATCATAAAATGATTGTCAACTCTACAACATATGTAGACATGGACAAGATTAACAAGGCAATCATAATCATAATCAAGTCAATCATAATCATAATTTTTAATCTTATTAATCTCTCTTCCCCCACATTTGTGATAATACATAAATTAGCACAAACAACATGATTCATTCCCAGACAAGTGTCACTGTCACAACTAATAATTCATTTTAAAAAAAAATATTTGGGACAAAAATGAAATTATCTCTTCTAATTCAAAAGATAAACTCCCACATTAAGAACATGATTCAAGGTTAAACCAAGTCTACCAACCAAGTGAAATAAAGATTTGAAGACATCCTAACTCACAAAATTCAAAGTTACGTTAAAATAACTTTCAATTGATTATTAACAAATAATAATCAACACAAAAGATTCCTCAATCTATTTTCAATTTAAATGGAACAACACCATTAATTAAAATAGCATGTTTAAATTTTTCAGTGTTAATGATTGCTTATATAATATTTCAAAAGAAATCCATTGGTAGTAGCACTACCACAATTTAATTAAAAGTTCACAAACTTTTAAATAAACTCTAATTAAATCCCATATATAGCACTGAAATTAAATCAGTCAAAACTATATTTCAAAACTTGAATGTACCGTAAAATAAACTGTTTCTCTTGCTGAAACCTCAACACCAAGATTAAATTTTCCATTGACTTGTGCTATATGATTGATCCAAACTTGTCAGCAACATATGATGAAACAAAGAAGAGGTGTGTATCATCACTGTGGGGGCAATTGACTTCAATTTTTTTTTTTGTTTTTTTGTTTAAATTGTCTCATCCTTTAAAGAACAAAAACTTGGCCCTTATCCGTAACCCATATTATTATAAAATGTAAAGGCCCACCTCAAATAAGTAAAAATAGATGTTGGGTTAAAATCACTGGGCTTGTCAAAAGACATAAATCAATGAATGAAACAAGTGACCCCAATGAAAATTTGGGCCTTTTAAATTAGTTCAAGTCAAACAAATTAAAAGCCCATTAAAAGACCAAATTAGGAGACCCAAGTATCATAAATAGAAAATAGAACCAACACACACAACGACAACGTTCCAAACGTCTTCTCCCACAAGGGAACCGTTTGGCCAACAAAACACTGCAAACCAAACCCACCAACTTTACACATATATGGAGTAAAATTTCCTCAGAAAACATAAACATATTTATGTTATATACCATGAATCTAAAAAAAAAACAAATCAAATCCAAATCGGCATGTATAAATCATGAGGATTACATCATTTATTTACACCATTTGCTGTGCACAAATCAAATAATGCAATTTTTTTATTTATTTATTTTTTAAACAATAAAAGGTTTGTACAACTATTATGACTGAATAATACAAACCAGTTAATTGTAGAAACTTCTAAAACATAATTTCTTATATTTCTTTGTAAAAAACAGAACTCTAAGAACACTGCATATATTTATAGATATACAAGGTTGAATCTATTGCTTTATTGACTCTAGAATAAGATCAATAAATAACAAAACTGATTCTGTTTAAACAAAATTTTTGTTTCAAACAAAAGTTTCAGAAAAGCAAGAATGTTTATCAGAATGTTACAAACTGCCTATAACAAAACAAAAGGACTCCACAAAAATCACAACTCTTGAAACCATAAAACAGTTATTATAATTTGAAATTGTGATTGGTTGTTAAACAAAAATTCCAGTCTAAATTTTTTTGTTTTTTTACCAGCATTCAAAGAACTTAGATCTGTTTAACAACAGTTCCTGATACACAAAATTATATTTTCCCAAAAACCATAAACATGGAAGATTTTGTCTTAAAATTGTTAGAAAAAATAGTACCAAACTAAATGGAAAATATAATTTAAAATTATGCAAACGCTTTTTGGGCAAAACAAAAACTGAAATAAATCAACATAATAACGTGATAAAACTTACAGTACATAAATAGATAAAACCTGATCGAGTCGAGTGTGTGACACTCTTTCCTTAAGACAGATTCGTCCTCCTACCGGTGCCTAGGATTCAATGGACGTCTATCTCACAGGATACAACGATCAATGTCTTGCACTAGCAGCACTACTATTGCAAGCCTAGCGAACTTTGCTGTGCATGAACTCTCTTTATAGAAAAATTAGACTCAGGCAAAATGAAGAATAAATGCAAAATGAAGAAGAATGGCAATTCCCCCTCTAAAATGAAGTGAGGGAGATGGAATATAAAGACATCTATGTGACTCTTTAGAAAGGTTGTGATCCTTTAAAAAGACACACCCTTTCAACTCAAGAGACACAACCATTGGAGTAAATTTAAATTCAAATTTTCCAACAATTTGCTCACATAAGAAGCAATAAATGGCTATTTAATGCCAAGATTTTTTTATTAATTTTTTTTTATTGGAGCACATTTTTTGATAACATTTCTGCAATAAAATGGTTTCATGTGTATATACACGTTTTATTGTTTCATCAGAGTAATATTGTAAATGTTGCTATTAGTTTCTTTTTCTTTCTTTTCCATTTTGTCGAACACTTGATTTCAACTTTGCATATTACTGTAAAATTCACTATTCAAAAAAAAAAGATAAATAAAGTTAATCCATATTATTTTATTCCCATAATGTTATTACCCAGAAAAAAAAACAGTGCATCTGAAGTATTGGAAATTATAGTTGCACTTAGACCCAAGATTCACAACCATTTATTATTATTATTAATTTTATTTATTTATTTTTGGGTCAACTATCAATAAGTCTTAATAATTTGATTTAATTTTCATCAAGTCTTATTAAAAATAAATCCTAATAAGATCGTCGTTAAAAATAATTTGTGTCACGATTTTTATAAATTATTGTTGACTTTCTGTGACAATTTTTAAATTGTCGCTGACAGTTAAAAATTAATTACTTTTTGTGACTTTTTTAAAGTGCCGTTGAAATTTATAATTAGTGACATTTTTTAAGACAATCTTCAAACTGTCGTTGAAAATTAACATTTAATGACTTTTTTTTAAACTGTTGTTAAAATTTATAATTAGTGACATTTTTACGACAATTTTTAAATTGTCGTTGAAAATTAACAATTAGTAACGTATTTTAATAGTGTTGGATGAAAACTACTATTAATTATCATAGGACCTATTAGATAATAAGTACATCTATTAAGATCTACACTTAAATCTCTTATTATTTTTTTTGTTGTGGAAAGATGCAAAGACAGATATTATATAGAAAGAAACAGGTACAAAGTTCAGATACTAAAGGAGCTAACCAAGCACAACATAAGAAGATCAAACTAGCTAAACAATATCGCCACTGGAGGCAAATAACAGATCAAAAACTGCTTGAATACACAAAACTCTTTCCTTCATTAACATTAACATTAAATTTCTGAAGCCTTTAAATGAATTTTTTAGATCAAATTTCATTTTACCGTCATATGTGGTTTACCTTTCCACCATCGGCTGCCACCCCTAGCCCCTTCCCACCTCATGTCACCATCCCAACCGCTCTACCCTCCCAGCCTCTCTCTGCCCTTCCCACTCATTGCTAACTTTGGTCACTGCCCTCCAACCCCTTCCCAGCCCCTTCCCTCCTCTCTAGCAACCCCCACCCCCTCAACACCGCAACTCCCACTCATGCAGCCATCTCACCCTTCGACACCACCCCAACCCTCCACATCTTTAAATACAAACCAGAGAGAGATCACTTGGCTGGGGATCAACTAAAAGGAGAGATTATCTGGTGGTGGCAAAATATGACGAGATGGAGGCAAGAGGGGAAAGAACAAGTGGTGAGGGTGGCCGCCAAAGCTAGAGAGGGGCAAAGGAAGGTGGCCAGAGAAATTGGTATTGGTGAGGAGTGGAGTGGGTCGGTAGTTCGAGAGGGTAAGAATTGGTTTTGGTTTTGGTTTTAAGCGGGGTATCTAAAGAATTTTTACAAAATTTGAAATTAGTTAATGGTGTTCAAAAAAGCGAGCCGTCCTAAGAAATTATGTGGGGCTATTACCAACCCTCAGTTCTAATCAACATTGGAATAGAGAAATGGCATGTTTCTAAACCAGGTTCAAGCTGCTAGAAACTGGCTTGCTTAAGTTCTCAGCACTAAACTAATACATAAAACCAATTCATTTGGCCAAGGCACATAATATATATATATATATATATATGTTTCTTGTGAAACAACACTAGCACCAGAGTACAAGTAGATATGAACCCTTTTTTTCTTTTTTCTTTTTTTAAATCAAATTAGTTTACATGACCTTTAGTAAATAAAACAACAGCTCAAAGACAACTAAAATAAATGATCCAATCTTTGCACCTTTTTCTACCTCTTTTCCCTTTCTGGGAAATCAAACTGCTTTTTTAAAAAAAAATATATATATATATATATATATGTGATGAATGGCATTAAGACAGAAAATGACCAACGCCGAGTTACAAGGGGCTAGAACTAGAAGCATATCCTACAGGAGGTTGTCAAGTTGCATTTGCAGATCTTGTATGGAAACCATATTGATAATTCCTTGCATCTCTTCAGGGGAGTACTCTGATTTTAGGAGGGATTGTACTTGAATATGGGCTTCAACAATGTTAGTCCTGCATAAAAAAAATAGTTTGTAATTGATTATTAGAATAAATATTTCCAGTTTAGTACCAAATTAAAATACAAGTCATTCACGCGAAAGAAGAATAAAATTTTGATGAAGGCATCCTTGAGAAGATTTTTACAAACATAAAATTGCAATATTTAAGTAGGAGAAGGAAAAAAAAAAAAATCCCCACGAAAAACACAATTTTTATATCTCAACAGAATGACCCAAAAATGGAAACAAACAGAAGTTTTGAACAATTTCCCCAGAAAATTGTTGGAAATTGGCAATGGTAGCAAATACCCATCCAACATAATAGTATTTGAACCTCTACCCACCTACTACACTAAACCATTAGAAATACTCTATTCAAAAACCCTGTGATTGTGCATAGTATTTGCAAGGTTGATAATGCTTGATCATTCTTTTGATAAGAGAGATGTCCCCATCAAATCTAAACATTAAATATTGAACAATTTGCCTTGAATGCAGTGAACAGTAGATTAAACATGCTATGTGCAATCAGTAACTTACTTTATAGGCTTGAAAAGTATTGTACGTGTTGATTGGTTTTGCAAATAAAGCTTCATTTTTGCCATCACTCTTGGTAACTCTTCCTTTATAGAAACACTAACCTGTTACAGAGATGAATATCATTAAACTAAACTCAAGTTAAGCTCTAGCGCTTTGTCAAGGTGAAAAATCAAACACATTGATCCAATCAATCAATCTCAGAAAGTATACATAAATACATACATAAAAATAATTATGCACACAACAATTCAGGAAACAGCACCAGATAAGACAATCTTTACCCAACTCTTTATCGTCCCATCGGAAAATCACATAAGGCGACTTATTCATAAACTTCGGAAAAAGAGACATTGAGTAAATATCACATACCTTCTGAACAAGTTCAGCAACCTTATCAGGTGTAGCAAAAGCTTGATCCTTGAGTGGTTTTGCCAAAGCTGACTCTAGTTTTTGATTTGGACTTCCCGAAGACAATGCAACTTTCACAGCTGTCACCTAATAAGAACAAAGTTGAGAAAATTAATCATGATAAAAAAACCTTAGTCTGAATTCTTTACTTCCTGGCTATCCAGCAGATTGGTCTCTCAATTAGTCATGTTTGCTTATACGCAAGCAAAGTTAACATGGATATTTAAGCAACAAGTGTTCTCTTTGCAAAAATATGGTAGTAGTGGAAACAACAAACCTTGGTAACAAAGGAAAGCATAGGATCCACAACAAGCTTTGTGACTGACATAATGAACTCTTCACATGTTGCTTTAAGACTTTTCTCCAGTTCCTGCAAGTAAATGTATAGTCATGCACATGCTGCACTATTGACAGTAAGGAAATCACTAGAACTGGATGTTCAAACTAAATAATAACAAAGACATTCAAAGTTCTCGTGGATATACAACCTACTCAACATTTCGGTTAAGTTAATAGTATTCATGGAGGGAAAAACAATAATCCTTGGCTGATTACAAGATTACTATGAGACTTTGTGACAGGAACATCAAAGTTTTGTTGCATGTGTTAGGACTGATTATTGAAGAAGAGGCACATGTCAATCATCATAGTTTTTGAAGGCCAATGCCTTCAGAATTTGCAAATAGCAGAAAACTGTCAGTCATCATAGTTTGATGGTTTATTCTGCTTTCAAATTGTGGGTTAACTATCATGCTTAACAATATATAACTCGAGACATGTTTCTGAAAGACGGTCTAAAACCATGTAAGAAAACAATTAAAACACATGAATAAGCATTCTTTCAGGGGTTTGCACAAGCTCTAATTGGTTAAAATCCCTGGTCTCCTCATTTAATTTAGGATATGTTTTGTGGCACGATAGAATGGGAATCTCACTCCATGTCTCTTTCATTCTGTTCTTTGGGTGAGTTCAAAACATGGAATATAATTCTGGCTTACTTTCCTAAGGTGGAATGCCATCACCACACTAAGTGGGAATCTCATTCCCACACCCCCATGAGAATCTCACATGAAGCATTTAATAATAAAATAAAGTAGATGGTCTCACAACACACATTAATGTGTACTAATTGGGCGTTGTTTTTTAGATGGTCTCACAACACCTAAAATCAAGGCCATGTTTGGTTTGGTTTCCAGAAACTTGTTTCATAAATTTTTTCTAAAAAATTAAAAATTAATTTGGTGAAAAAATAAAAAAAAATACTTATCATTGTTATATAATTTTATCTTTTGTGAGGACAGAAATAATTTTCAAAATTTAAGGGAAAAAAAATTGATATTTATTTCTATCAAATTAATTTCTATTTTTCAAAAAAAGTTCTGAATTTTTTTCTGAGAAACAAACCAAACAAAATGCTTGCACTGACATAGGAATCTCATTATAAGTAGTTTGATTCTTGGCGATAGGATTCCCAATTCTTCTATTTGATTCCAGCCATCCAAACATGATCTTACTTCTTGCAAGCCAAATATTCCAAATCACAAGGTTTAAGCCAAACAACGATTCATACTTCTAAATGGAAACATATGATTGGCTTGAGGAAATTCTTCAATTACAACCAAAAGTTTCAAGCTGAATAGGCTTATTGAATTTTGTGGGATTGTTAACTTGAGAAATTTATCGAGTGTGTGCGAGCCTTCAAAAGCCATATCCTCAAGACCTGATCTGCAAATGGTAAGCACAAGGTAGGACATGTTTACCTCAACCTGGCCACTGGTGCTTAAATGCCTAATTGGCTCCATTTGATATAAATCAGAAACCATTTGCACTTCCTTGCAAGCCCTAAACATCAAGTACTTACAGCCCCCTAGACTCAGGTGGGTTGGCATGAAGAAGCTAATTAATGTAGATGTGCTTGCTTGGACAGAGGGAAAAAGTAAAAGGAACAAAATACAAGAAGAAAAAAAAGGATTGGAGCTAGTAGATGAGCAAATTGTTATTGGAATTCAAATGGTATGCTATGATTAATGCTCTACTAAGCACTAAAAGATGAATAAGAAAAAAAATTATCAACCTAAGCCAAGGAATGAATTCAAAAGATACAGATCAATTTCTTGTATTTTCGAGAATAAAACCATCTTCTCTTTTAATCAGCAACAAAAAGATTTCATTAAAAAAATGGAAAAAGGTACAAAGCGAGGAAAAGACATCCTCCAAAAACGAACGAAAAAAAAGGAAACAAAATCCACCAATAAAGCAAAATGGCCTCATGGAATACAAATAGCCCTCCAATCATTGGAGATCAAAAAAAGCAATACCCCTTTAAACAACGAGGAGACGTGTGCCCAAAACGAAGCCAATAACTCACTTTATCCCATAGTGAGTCAAAGAATAATACCATCTTTTCTTTCAACATCTTAGCACAAAGTATCCATTTTCAATTAAAAGGAGCTAATTTCTCAATTTTCGTTATATATTCTCTACAATCATCAGCAAAGGATATCATATAGAACAAAGTGACTTAAATGCATAAACAAATGATGTGTTTAACCAAGGGAGATGCAGGTCAATTCAACAAGTAAAACAATAGTAATTGAAAGGCAGTCTTGCACCTTCTTGGCATCTATTTGACTTTCCAAAACTCGGGGAGACAGGGTCCTTGCCAAGGAAGTTGATCTTGACCAATCAAACAGTGATGCCTGACCTCTAAGAATCCGTCTCAGATGATCCTGGTAACGGAATATAAATATGAAGAAGCATTTAATTTTTTTCGTTGGTAAATATGAAAAAATAACCACATATTTGATCTTAACAAACATATCAATCAATAAACCTAGTTGTAGCATAAGCAAGCAAGAAATTTTTTACAAAAGGTATCTCCCCGATTGCTATGTTACATGGACTGTTCAAAATAAATCAAATTGTTACAATATGATTTTTTTTTTTTTTTTTTTTTGCCAAGTCTATATACCTTCAAATATGAAGTTTGATGGGTCCAATCTCTAGACTGCCACTCGTACCCAACACAAGTACCCGAGTCCATGTAACATATATTGATAAATTTTAATGCCTAAATCATCTTTTACATGATCCAACACAAGTATTATGAACATAATTTTTAGAATCGTGTGATTCACGATTCAATTCCAGTTTCAACCAAAATTATTCGAATCATGTTGTTGAAACGAAAATTGACTATAATTCAATTTTGTTTTTTTGTTTTTTTTTTTGGATAATATACGAAACGTCACCATTTTCACTGTTCTATCAAGAAATAAAAAAGAGATCAACTAGTTAAATTTGATACATTCAGTTTTATTTTTATATGCATATAAAATTTAGTTATATTAATATTTATTTCATTTTAAAATAATGTGTATATTATATATATATAGCATATCAAATATAGTGAATCTTACGATTTATGATTCAATGTAGCTCATGATTTACTATTTTAACAAAATGGTTCATGATTCGATTTGCAATTTGATAACAATAATTATAGACTTGTTTATTTTCAGTCTCTCTTCTTAATCTCAGAATTCATCAGAATTATCGGTGCTGTAGAATTATTTTTAATTTTTTTTTCCTTGTTAGGTAAGCATTTTTTAATTTTTGTCAATTGAGAACTCATATACATTTTGGTAACTGATCTTTATAAACTGTCCATTTGTTAAGTCATTCAACATCTGGCAAGCTCACCAACCACATATTTAATCTATGTTACATGGACTTAAGTGTGGTTATGTGTCGGAGTGTCAAATTCATGTATTTTTCATGTCGAGGACACTGGGACACAACCATATTTCATATTTCTATTTTAAAGGGTAAAATGATGTTTACAAACAAAAATACAGAATTTTATGTATAAAGTAGAAGTCTTGTGCATATCCTATATATATAATAAACGCTACTACTTGTACTGGTTGAGTTTATCTCCAACTAAGCATATCAGACACATCCCATATACTAATCCAAGTATCAAGTATCAGGCAGGGGCACTTCACAAATTTAGAAGAGTGCATGCAACGTAGGATTTAATTGCTTTTTCAACAACTAATGATTTAACATGTAGAGTTTCCCATTTCTTTCTCTCTCATGTTAAAATCAAGACCAGATCCATTACCCACAGTTTCAGCAGAAATATAATAATGTTGGCTACAACTTTTTTTATTTTATTATATCCAACCTATGAAGAATAGGGGATAAAAAAAAGTGAGAAAAGCTATGAACAAAATAAATAAGAAGAAGAATTAGAAGATTAAAAAAAAAAATTCTACATAGAAACCAATTAAATTGAACTCTTGTTTTTGTTCCCATTTAAATTATTTATGCTTGTAATTCTATTTCTTACAAATTATAAGTCCAGAACAGATGCACACATTGATGATATTCACTTATGGTGCAGCAATGGTAAAAGGAAAATATTGCACTCGAATCCAAGATAATTTCATCGTCAGTCATGCAATTAGAGTGCAAAAGAGAAATGGTGAAACATGACAATGCATCATATGAATAACAGCAGGTTCAGACTTACTAACCAGTAAATGTGAGAAATCAAGTTCCTTATGCGTGACTGAAAATTCTATATCAAATGGTGCAATCTGAAAATCCAAGCTTCACAGTTAGGAATTATATACTCAAACTGATTACAATATTTACCTATATTAAAAGGTGGGAGATAACCTGCTCCCTTAAGATGAGGAGATGCTTTATAAGGAAAAGTTGCCCGTCCATTGGTGATGCCTTTTTTGCAATCAGTCTGCTTGCTTTCTGCCACAGATAAAGGAAGAACCAATCTTATACAGTTCATTCCACATCATGGTTGACTCCCTTTTAACACCCCAGGTGTTACCCTTTTCATTGTTTATGAGCATTTTCCATCTCAAGTGTGATTGAATCTAAGTGCTTGTGATGAAAGAAACCCCAAGAAAATTTTGTCATGAAAGATATAATTGGTTATTGTAAAATTTATCCTAGGATATGTGTTTGCTTTTTCCATCCCAGGTATTACTATTCTCATTATTTATCATCCTAATTAATTTCCTAAATGCAAATGCTTCATATGGTTAATTATGTATCATTTATGTTTAATTGTGATTGTGATCAAGTGATATAACTTATTGCGTAAACATTTTGAATCATAAACCAAATTGATTAATTTCATAATTAGCCTCAAGTTGGAATCTATGGGAGACTAGCAATTTAATTATTGGCATTTAAGCAACTCTAATATAATTAAAATGTATTAAGGGGAAGCCACTCTTGGACCTAGGAAGGGTTAAATACACATAACCTTACCCCCGCATGCAGAAAGATTGTTTCTATGTTTTGAACTTAGTTGCACGAAGCAGGAGCGGGAGCAGGAGCGGAAAAGCGTGAGCCGATAGAAGTTTTTTAAGTTGGGAGCGCCTTGGGGAGCGATAATATATATATTTACAGTTATTTTTAAAATATATTTATTATATAAAAATAAGTTAAATAATTATTCTTAAATATATTTATTATTTTTATTGATAATATTTTTAATTTATTTATATGTTAAAATAAATAAAAAGAAAAATTAGATATTTTATTTTATAATTTTTTATTATATATGATTTAATTAGATTTTTTTTTAAATATTTGAATGATTTATTTTATTTATTATATGTTAAAAAGTTAAGAAATAATAATTTACAAAAATTATTATTATATATGATATTTTAAGAAATAATAATTAGATATTTATAAATTTTATTATATATATTATATATGATAAATCATATTATATTATATATATATATGATCAAACGAGAGAGAGACAGAGCAAAGACAAAACGAGAGAGAGAGAGAACAGAGACGAAGACGAGAAGAAAGAGAGAGAAAGAGAGAGAGAATAGAGACGAAGTCGAAGCCCTAATCTCAGATGATCGAAGCCCTCAGAAATCGAGATCGACAGTCGACATCGAAGGCCAGGTTTCTCTCTCTCTCTCTCCCCTTTACGATCCTACCATGGACTGAATCGCGTTTCTGTCTCCACCGAAACGCAATTCTTACACGTTTCCTTCTAAGAAACGCGGAATCGCGTTTCTTACGAAGATTCGTCACCTCTTTGAGCGATTACTGCAACTAAGGTTTTGAACCCAGGATGTCAAGGTCACAATGCAGCACCCTTACCGCATGGGACCCACGTGGATAAAGCATACATTGGATTGCCTTGAATTTTTGGTACATTCTTATGTGCTAGTGCTGGATTTACATTTTTCCAAACAAGGACCGTTGCTAGTGCTAGATTTACATTTTTCCAAACAAGGAACGTTGCGCTTGAACATGATTAATTAAGGTTGATAAAGTGATTAACTTAAACCACGGTCAAGACTTAGTAGAACACAATATTTTCACAGGTATGGTTCGAATTGTGGGTTCCACCTTATGTGGCACTCACCCTTTACCTCACTTCTTCAACATGTCTTAATTAAAAAAATAAAATTTATAATATCGGACACTTTATTGACATTTTGGGGACACTTCTTGAACAGTATGAACACACTACATTCTTCAAAACACAACTTATGCACTCTAAATATGTTTTGCAACTTTCATAAGATAAAAATATCATGTATATTTCAATGTTCTATAACTGTTTTGCATTCTTTATAATGTAATTGTTACATGAATGATATTTTGTTGCTTAAATTATGAAATATATACTTTTTAATGTAATTATTGTTATGTTAAATATTTTTCATTATCTTTAAATAAATTGTTCATATATATCACATATAACAAATTTGTAAGATTTTTGACAAGTCGCAAGCTTGTCATGTCTACCATTTTTTTAAATTGACATGTCTGTGAGCCTGTGTCGTGTCGTGTGCCCGTGTCTATGCTACTTAGTGTGTAAGTGTGGACTTGTGATGTAACATACATATGTTTTGGGTTGGTATGTTAACTTGTGTATGTATGATGGGATGGCCATTTGTGCCTTGACCAAGTTTAATGTAAATGAATTATGCAAATAGTTTATGTATTTCATTAGCATTTTGTGAAGGGATTTGAGACTTAAGAATATGCTCTGTAATGTTGACCACATAATTACCCTCAAATTATGTAACACATGCTTCCACTATGATACAAATAATTCCACTATAATATAAATAATTCAATAATAAACAAGTTCACTTGACATCCAGTGCCGGTCACCCCTAATTCCATATAGGGTGAGGGTTGGGTCGTGACACTTTCTCAAGGTCACTGATCAAATTTAGGGTTATGCATAAAAGAGGATGCTTTATATTATATATATATATATATATTACTATTAGAAAGCCAAACACCCCTCCTACTTTTGGAGCCAGTTGGCAGATCAATCTTCTGATATCTCAATTTTACAAATATCATTTATTCTAAAATTAACAGGAGAAGAAGACCTTTTAGTACTTTCAACAAAATTTAAATCTATATGTTCCCCATCACCATCTTTTTCATAACTCTCCACTACTACCCAACATTCACTCTGTCTTTATCTCCCAGCTGTCTTATCATGAGAGGTTTGATCATGTGTATATCTATCACGTGTGCCATGGCATCCTCTCCAGTGTTTATAAAGCAGAAGCAGAAGTAATGCAGTACAAACTTCTAATCACTAAAAAGTGTACTGATGAAATTTTCTGTTAGCTCACTTACTTGGATGGAATCGGAACAAACTTCAACAGCTTCCTGATATAGATAGAAACCAGTCAGTTGATTAGAAAATAGAGGTATACATCTAAATCTACAACAGGAGTTCAGCAGAAAAGATTTCTAAAAAAAAACCTGTGCCAAACCCGTGAAAACTGTTGGCTCTAAACAGCGATACAATTTCGATAAACAAGATAGAGTTTTCTCCAGGGGTGGGTACCATGTCTTGAAAACATCTGAGTTTTCATCAGCCTGCATTTTATAAGAGAAAATGTAGAGCTTAGCACAGTTGAATGACAACTTTACACAAGAAATCATAAAGTAAATAAATATCCGGACAAAACCACGATAGGTATTCAACTAGCAATTTGTCCCTCAACCTGTCCACCGTTGATTGTCTCTCCATCTTCTATACTCTGTAAATAGCCGGTGAGTTTGAGGATGACTTTGGGTTCATGGTTTGTTCTGTGTCAATACTTTCAGAGGTCGGGCATTTGAACAGCCTTTGGATTTGAGTGGTTTCAGAGGTTCAAGCATTGAATTGGATTTAGCATTTGAAGAAATAATCTCACCACAATCTACGGTCTATTGTATTTGTGTTTTGTACACATTTACAAAAATGATAGGTATTTGAGATTCAAAAAATAAATAAATAAATTCTGTTGTGGCATGTGTATATGATTCCTTTTAGGTCCAATGTAACTTGAACGGAATCTTGAAATCAAATGAGAGACTCAAAAATGGTAGCAAAGATTATTTAATTAAAGCATTAGCTCAGTAATATTTATTCTCTTGTGCAGGCTAATGAAAACTATTTAAAAATGACATAAACACATGATTATACATGGAAATGATAGGGTTAGACTTACGGAAGTAGTTTCTGATTTCATCTCAGGAGATCGCTCCAGCTTTGCAGGGTAATCCAAATCTTCGTCGAAAGGAATGTAATTTGCAATCTTGAAAACAACAAGAGAAGGGTTCAAAAAGATACTAGCATAGTTGACAGAATAATAGCTTTATCAGAAGAACGATCAAGATAGATAAATACAATTGGCAGGCTGGAAGCAACAACAAACAACTAATACCATAATGAAAATCAACTAGGATAAGAACATCAAATTTCTCCTTAGATGAATTTTACATGGATACTACTCTCCACATCTTAGAATGCTGGTATTCCATAGTGGTTGCAAGTCGTTTCAATTTCCAATTGACTTAATAGACAGCCTACTAAAATATTAACCAACTGAACGATGTAAATCAACTGACAGTAAAGCAGGAAGCATAGGGATGATAATTCTGATAATCTAAACCCTTCAAAAACTCCTGCAATGTCCTGTAAACTAATGAGTGAGCTAGTTTGTATGTATAAAATAATTACATAATTAAAAATATAGTTTGTTGTCTCTGATTGCTGATTCAAGAAACTCCTCTGCAATGGATTACATTCAGGTACAACAAAAAATTGGAAAACAAATAATACTTCACTAATAAATTAATTATGTACAACTAGAGGTCTACATAATTAGTCTGCTAGGATTTGCTGCTCCTAGCATCCCCCACCAGTGGAAACTCAGAAAAAAAATTAAAAATTAAAATCAAAGCTGGCAATATTATGTACAACTAGAGGTGGGACACCGACAACGTGCATATTCCTCACCAATGATATATGGACTCGTGGACAATTATGGAGTGTGGATGCATATTCAAGCATCAAAGCTTCACACACCTAAATCTTAGGATATTGGAATATGTATTCAAAAGTTAGATATTGGTACAGGTTCACATCATGGTCACTTACATATAAGGCATATTGTATAGTATTTTTATTTATTTATAAGATGTTGTAACTTATGTAGAAATGTAATTGAAATTAAATAGTAGGATTTTAAAATATATATATATATATATGGAATTTATCTCTCATAAATGTGAGAGGCTAGAAATGTTTCTTTACTAACAAACGTGAAGGTCTTTTTCAAATATCGTAAAAAGTTAAAAGATTTAAGGGTCAGTTTAGATAGATGTGGATTTCAAATCAAAGGATTTGATCTTAATCATTCAAGGACAATAACTCAAATTTAGATACGATAGTTTATTTATGAATTTCAAGATTCAGTTAAATAGCTTAATCTTGATGAATTTGAAATCACCATATAAACTAATTATTTGAAATCATGCTAAGAATTATCTTTCTAACTATTAAGGATCCTATCCTACCAAAATGGATATATATCTTCTTCCATTGTTTTTTCTATCTGTTTAACCTCAAATCCATTGATTTGAAATCCACAATTACCCAAATGGACCCTGAGTGTCTAAATTGGTTATGGGTGTCAAGACACATTATCCCACACCTTTACCCTTGTCATATCCACTGGACACGGCTACTTTGGAGAAAATAGAATAGACCATGTAACACAGTTTCTGCCCTCATTTTATCTCTACCTGAACACAGTTCTACTTTTTTTTCTTATGTGATCACTATTCATAGTTATGATTCAACGTTTTAAAAATATTGCCACATCAGTATGAATATATATATATATTACACTCTCTCACAGAATGCCAGATGGCAGCAACTTAAGAAATAGTTCCATAATTGAGTGACATACCAACTCTAGGACTGGTTTTATGTAATAGAATAAATATAATCCTAGAAAAAATCAAAATGTCAAGAAAACAAATGAATGTTAATGTAAGTGAAACTACTGAAGAACAAATAAAAATAAAAATCTCACGTGTGATACCTACTTCATCACGAATATGGGTTCGAGCCCGAAAAGTTAATCGCTCGTGAACATCGGCTAAAATTCTGTCTAATGTAGGACGTAATCCAGCAAGTGATTCACTTCGTCTACTGAGTTGTTCTCCAAGGACTTCAACTTTAAGAATATCAACAAGTTCACAAAGAATATCAAGATTTGCTTCATGAATAAGTTTTGGGCGTAATGTATCGTACAAGTATGTACACCTGCAAGTAAGTTAGCAGCAAGGTAAGTAGGCATAGGGCGTGAAGGTGAAGCACCCAAACCCACCAAAACATAATATGATGCAAATTCTTATAGAAGAAAAAAAAATGAATTTCCTGGTGTCACAAATAAACTTTCAATGTAATGGGGTGCGATGGTTCAATCCACAGGCAGGTTTAGGGTGAGATAAACCAAATATTTGAAAGGGTTGAAAGAGAATGTCTAGTGCTAACGAAGTGGAAGGTTCTGAACCTGGCAATTTCGAAACAAAGATGAAAGAACAAAGCTTTGAAAAAAACAAAGCTATATAATCATCAAAGCACCCAGTACATTCTGGGACCAAAATTAGCATGCTCTCAAACTATTAGATAATATTCTGAGCTAGCAACAATGACATGGAAATTGCTTGGTTAGAAAGGAACAAACTCTTGGAAGCCCACCCACAATCATTGTTCTGGGCTCCAAGCTAATCAAAAGTCATTTTGATGCCGTGGAAGGTCTCTCTGCAGCAGTTATAGGCCCTTCAAGTATGATAATTTTAAATCATATTTGTAGAAATTCATCTATTTGACTACTTATACATGAAAGTAGAATCAGAACAGAAAAGAGCAGCCAAAGCAAGACACCATTACATAAAAAATCCCCACCCCAAGAGCTGATTGAACTTCTTGTTCGACTTTAGGAGCTATCATGATGCAAACTATGGTATTTACTTACTAATGCAGATGCAAATACAGTTTCCATTCCTCTTCGTTAATGCTTATGTGTTTACCTCAATCTGCGCCACAGGTCTAACCTTTTCTTTGGATGAGTAATGCATGATATTAGATGATGCCAGAAGGCAAGCCAGAAAATGTATGTCTCATATAAAAACCTATAAAAATACTTTATTACAAAAAAACTATAGGACTAAACTGCGTGCCAAAGCTAAGCTCCTGTCAAGGAGCACAAGTCACCTCGCAAATTCATAAAAGAGAAGGAATCAGAGAATTCCCTGTTAACTTGTCTAATGGAGGAAAAAAATTCAGGCAAATGTAGCACTCTCTCTCTCTCTTGCTCTTTCAACTTGATGTCAATCTTATCAACCATCCACTATATCAAAAAAACCACCCATTATTGATCCCATCAAAGACTTGACCACATTGGATCAGACCCACCTCTCACTCCAAATTAGCCCTTACCATTGGCAAACTCCTGAGTAGACCAATCATGGAAACTGGCTAGAGGAGATCATTAAGTCTATAACCATGTGTTCACCAACTGTGAAACCAATGAAGGATTGCAAGTTCAGCCTGTGTCACCTATGAACCAAATTAAGGGTCCAACTATGCCATTACCATTAACTTGAAAAAACTTCTACACTTGCAAAAAACTAAGGGAAATAATTTTCACTGATAGCTTGATATTTATCACTAGAATGTAGCATGATACACCATACATTAATTTATAGAAATACAAGTGTCTGCCAAATGAGAAGGAAAAAAGTAAAGGAAAAGAATAAGAGCAAAGACAAGAAGAACAAGCAAGACAAAATAAAGGGCACTCACAGGGGATCTATCAAAGGAGCCAAACTTGAAATATCTTCTGAAGACGAAGGGAAAAAATGATCAAAGAGTTGATGCTCAAGCTGACATACCTGCAATTTAAATATTAGCCAATCAAAATGCCTCAAAGCTATATCCCTTGCATAGGTTTTTATTTCCATAGTATATATGTGCTTCCAACACATGTCCAATGAAATACTTTAGAGGCAATAAAGGAATTACAGAATATATGCATGAGTGATTAAAAAAAAATTGGAATTAAAAGGCTTATGCTTTCATTTCCATAATATAAGCGCTTCTGACACCAATCCAATGATTTTTTATTTTTATTTTTTATTATCAGCAACAAAGATGTTGAAAAAAAAGATATCGTCCTACAAAATATTTGAGAGCCAATAAAGGAATGACAACACATGCATTATTGATAAAATAAAATGGAAATAAAATGATAACAAAAGGTAAAAGGTAATTGTAGAATGAATTTCCAGCTTAAGCATAACCAGTAAGTGGTCTTATTGCATGTTGTCTTGGGAGGGTTAGGATCAAAGTTAAACAATGATTGTTGATACACATGCTCTGGATTATCATTGACCCCACTCTACCCAGACAGAAGGAAAAATATGCATGTAGAAATAACCTTACTTGAGATTTAATCTCAAGTTGAAGATGTAACTACTAAGATGGAATATATGAAACACTAGGTCAAGGAATGCAATTTCATAAAAATTGAACCCTGTAAAACTGGAGTAGAACGTAATTTGAGATAGTAGCATCCAAATTTCCTTTTGACCAGTGAATCAAAATATAGATAAACTTGAGTTCAACATATTACCTGCTTTGCAACACGTTTGTTTAAAAATAAATTAATTAATTAACTTCTAATATGTATGAAATTCCACACACACAAAAAGGGGGGGGGGGGGGGGAATTACAAAGAAAAAAAAAACAGGGTTTAGCCCTTGTAACAAATAAACGATTAATTTTTAATTTTGTCAATTTAAACTCCAATATTTTGATTCGTTTTCAATCTAAATCATTTGTCTATTTTCGGTTAAGTAAAACCGATGGGGAAAAAAAATATTTTAGCCATTTAACTCAATGAAAAGGGGTATTTTAGACGCTTTATGTACACCTACATTGAGTTTAATGGCTAAAATACCCTTTTTCCAGCCGTTTTACTTTTAGATTGAAAACAAATCAAAAGAATAAGGTTTAAATTGACAAAATTAAAAACTCAGGGTTTATTTTGTTACAAGGGTCAAATTTTGGTTTTCTTTTTGAACTTTCGCCAAAAAATAAATAGAAACACAAATGCTCTAGACAGCACCTAATAATCCCAAAGGCCTAGGAAATTCATGTCTCGAACTTTAAATAGGGCTAATTTAAGCTTCCTACCATTACCCAAAACGGAGAACAACCTAGGTTTGGTAAATATTAAACATGTAATTTTCACAGAACCTGCATTAGGTATGCACATCCAGATCTAGTCAATGACGGCAACTTTTCCTTCTTGGCAAACTCAGATATCCGTTGATGCACTATGCCTTTAACCTAAATAAAATAAACAAAAAGGGCAATTGTGAATGGAAGTGTATAATTATTAGAAACAAAAATATTTGACCAGCCTACCAAGGAGAGCCGCTGTTCACAGTATAGTTTGTGGCATTCTGCAAGAATTTGGGCATATTCCTTCCTGGGTGATCTGCTTTCAATTTCCTCTAACACTGGCTTAAGCTGCAAATGCTTACAACTATTAGTCACATCTATTTAACAAACAAATCATGCAAAATAATCATTTCCCAAAATGAGTTTCAGATGTAATTCTGCTTTCATGCCAATATATTCCCTATTGTTGCAAGTCATCATCCTCCTAGAACCCAAATAATAGCCTGGTCTGAAGCCAAAGAGATGAAGAATCAACACCATTACCTCACTTGCTGCTGCTTTAAAACGGACATAGATGACAGATGCTTCTACACCCTCTGAAACAGCTGTTTTGCTGCCACTACTGCTTCGGATTGCTGCCTGGACCTGATGAATGAAATATTTGACAGAGTTTTGCATTGGTAAATAAAACAAATTTTCATTTCTGCAAGGGGCTTTACCTGAGAAGAAGTATTTTTGAGAACAGACAGTACATGAGAACGAATCATCCCTAGTGCCCGAGACTGCCAAATGAATGCATGCAACATGTTCTTTAGAACTTTAAAATCCAAATCAAACCTTAGAGGCATCAAAAGCACCATCCAACAAAGTAAAAGAGAATTACTATCTGCCACTGAACAATTTGAAAGCTATTAATAATATATTCTCTTTGGTACCTGGAGTTGTCGAAATTTGACCAAGTATACACTGGATTCTGCATACTGTGGATTGCTTTCAACGTACCTGAATTCAATTCAACAATAAATAAGAAAAGCAAATTTATATGCACACATAAATATCTCAAGTTTAACAATATCAGTATAATGATTCTTGTAAGAGCATGCTTGCAAGAAGCCAGCAATTTTTTTTTTTTTTTGATAAATAACAAAACTTTATTAGAAAGCATCAAGACGATGCAAAGAATACCAAAGGGCAGCCCACAAACGTACTAAACAAAACTAACCAATCAAATCCTCCACAAAGTCTACAAAGCCCAAAACATTGGGATCAACTGTACCCGTAACCCAACTATGCAACACCATCAACAACCTATTCTCTAACCATGGAACGGAATGACAATCAGCCTGAAACACGTGCCTATTCCGTTCTAACCAAACCGACCAAAGCAAACAACGTGAAGCAAGCACCCAGGCCTTTCGGCGCCTCTTTCCCACCCTAGCCCCACCCAAGCCAGCAATTTTCATTATTAGATTACACATAATGATATGCTTAACAAAAACATTTTCAGTCTCCAGTATCAATAACATACCAGGATGGTCTAAACTGATTAATTTCAGATAAACAGGGTTACTTACACAAAATGACTGGCCTTAAAAAATAGACTTACGATATGCACTCATCAAGTCTTTTGAGCAGTGGGAGAAAATTTCCATTTGCAACATTCATGTTTGGAGAATAAAAATTGGTAGCAACCTACAAACATGCACAATAAAAGATCCCTGAGATTTACAAGAGCACACGGATATTACTAAACATAATAAGTGAAAATCTTGTTCCTCAATGCCAAAACAATATAGAAAAGTCCATCTAGAACTTTGCAAGTACAGAAAAAGCAAGAATAAATCATAGTTGCCAAATGATGATCGATTATTCGTAACATACTCTTTTATATTTTTCCAAACATTGCAACATACATCGTTTATATCACATCATGGGTCATAAGCTACTAACAATTATGAATGACACAAACTTACTAAGCAATGTGAAAACACAAGAATCTTGGCACATACAATTAGACACCTCATAATATCTACGTCTTTTCAGAAACTGACACCCATTCTTTTTTATCAACATTAGTACTACGTGTGTGTGTGTGTACCCCATTTATCTTAATTAATTTTTTTAGTCTATTAAGCAAGCTTTTATCAAAACTTTAGAATCTAAATACAATAGAAAAGTCAAGGAAAATGTGTCTCATCTCATCTCATCCACCTTTAGGGAAGCCACTGGATTGAGCCAGCCCAAATATCTAATAGTTGTTCAAGCATGGGTCATGAGTTAAAGGGTGTTAAAGCTTTGGTTGAGCTCCTAAAAATTTGTGTGAGCTTGACCTAACCGCCTAGCCACTACTCACCAAGCTCACAAGCCATGTAGACTCATTTTTTATATGTTGTACTTTTCTAAAACCTATAATCTCAAATGAAATGTGTCACTCCATTGTTACTTTTAACTTCAATTTTGAATTTGTCGCTTCCACACAAATATGAGTTGGTGCAATATGAAGCCCTTAGATAACATAGCAATCGAACCTTACGTTTTCCAATTCATCAAAGTACTTGAGCTTACTACGAAGTGCTTCTGCAAATTCAATGAGTCTTTGCTTCTCTATTAGCTGCAACAAAAGCAAGCAACTAAAACAAGTCAAACTAGGGCATTCAACATTGTACACAGATTATTCCATTTTATAATAAAATAAATAAATAATCATGTAAGAAACTAACCATCACCATCTAAGTCAACCTGTGAGGTACAATTATCAAAACTGGATTTTAAAGGAAAAAGAAAACACAATAAAACAATTTAACTGAAGCAACGGAAAATGCCACACATATAATCTGACACCCAAAGATTGCTTGTTCCAATGCTAAACAAAAGCAGGGCCTATTTCATTGATTATCTAACCATTTGAATAAGCTTTGAACATTTGGCCCTAAAGAAATGTAATTATCTCATGCCATGGTCAGCAGAGTTCTAAGCCTGTGCCCTATCATGTTACAAAAGGTCCAAATTAAGCTTTTAACACTTAAAAAAACCTTGAAGCTACACTTTATAAGGTCAAAATTAACAACAATTGCCACTGGTAATCTAAACGAGTGAAGTATCAATGCAAAGTGAATAGAAAGAGGTCCATACCAGTCGATCACATGCATCATGAAGAGTTTTGGTCTTTGTTGCCACTGCTTGATGCTGCAGCTGTAGTTCATTAAACAAATCCAGGGTTTCATCCACCTACAAAAAAGTTAGTTCAATTTACTGTTTTGTTAATTTGATAGGCAAGAATTAAAACCCAAGAAAAGTTCAACCATATGACAAGATTGTATAATTGTTAAAAACAACTAATAGACAAAAGTAGAAAAATATGTACAAGTGTTTTCATAGATACTTTACCTGATGGAGTATACCGTCACATGTCTGTATGCGTTCGGTCAAACTGGTTAAGTAGTGTTGATACTTCTCTTCGGTCTATGCAAAGAAAAAAACCAGGGACAATAGCGATCAAGATCACAATTTCTCTATGAAAATAAATATTTTGTAAGAAATCAACACTAACCTCTGATTTCATGGCTGCTTCAAGATCTGTAAACCATTTGTAAAACTACACCAAAAGAAGCAACAGATATAGAAAATTATCTTTCACAGTGAAATCTGAATTACAAAGCACTCACAAAACTTAGCACATATAAAACAACCATAAGGAACTATATACTGCTATCAAAATTTTCTCAAACTGCTCTTAATGGCATTTCAAATGTGGGGTACATGGTGGGAAATGAGATAGCAATAAGGTAGAGAACTTAGGGAACCAAGGACTACAAAAAGTATGACAATTACAAAGTGAATGGCCTACTCAAATATTTTTTGGGTGAGTGCCCCAGCCAAATATTCATTTTGTGCTTGCTAAATGGGAAAGGAAGAGAAAAGTATAATATTTTTGTTTTCTCTTCTTTTCTCTTGTTATGGTTCTCCATTTTAAAAGAGTATAGGGGGAAAAATGATGGAAAAAATCATTTTAAAACTTTCTTCATAGGATCACCACGAATGAGAGGAAATTTGCACAAAAGTTGTCGCATGAAATACATTAAGCAAAAGATACAAATATATAAACAAAATTTAAAGATTTTGCCCTTGAATTTCTCCACATTTTCTCTTCTCAAACATGAGAAATAATTTTCCTTCCCTTCTTTCCTGTCTTTTCTCTTCATTTATTTTAACTTCTCTTCTCTTTTTCTCACCTACAAACATAGCATTTTGGCTACATAAACCCTATTTCACCATTTTGATTTGTCTAGGGCTGTACTCACTGTTAGTGTATATAGTGATGCTTTTTTGTAATCTTTCTTGCTACATCAACTTTCCTAGAATGCATTCAACAAAAGTAAACATCTTAAAGGAGTAGTAATTGGTCTTTTTTGAACAATGAAACAATCTCACCCAACATGTCATAATGCATTTCAGCATGCACAAAGCTCCCATGCTTTAGTCACTCCATGAATTGTTACATAGGAAGAAAAGTCGGTTCCATAAGATTGAAAAAGAGGACTCCCATTTGATATAACAGGGCAGTTTAACCCAAAGACAAATATCACAGTAAAACTGACATTCTTTGAAAGTTGAATATTTCGATCATGAAAGTTATACTATTCATCTTAAAAGTCACTAACAGAAAAAAAAATAATAATAATGATAATAATAATTAATTTGCAATGATGGAGAACGGAAGGTAATCTGAGAAAGAATGATCATTTGTAGTAAAAATGTTGTTCAGAGTCAAATATGAAAAAAAATATTCAATTCCCATAAATTTATTTTTACCTGTCTAAGAAAGCATGCTAAACAATTATGAAGACAGCTGTCATCATTGTTTTTTCTGTTGAAAACCTTGCTAATAGGGAGAAGGTGCTTCTAATGGGTGTTGAATCCAAAAAGGATGGGCAACAAGCTAAACATTTCTTTGTCTGAAAAACGAACCTTCTTTGTCTTTCTGGAAGCATTTGGCTATAGCATAATAGAAGGTCATTTGAGGATGTTGAGTGGCTAGTGTGAAATCTTACGCTACCTCTTTTTTTGAATATTCTACATTCTTTTGGTTCTCAAAGCATGGGCTTTCTACTATAGATCCTTTTGTGGAGTCTACTGCTAGATTCAGTTTTTTGGGTAGAAATAAGATTTAGCCCCTCCTTGTATATGCAAATGGATTCTACTCCCCTATTGCAGTCTTCAATTGATATATTTTCTTGCTTATTTGAAAAAGAGAGAAGGAAAAAAAAAAAAAAAAAAACGAAGACAAGAAATCAAGTGGCTTACCTGATTCGTATTGACCAAAACTGCTTCAATAGCCCCCGATTCTTCCACAGTGCAGTGCTTAGTTGAAATGGACGAACCATTATCTTGTCCATGTACACGCTCCTGGGACTACAAAAGCAAAAGCTCGCTAATTGGCATGAAATTGTTGCACTGAAACATAAGCATTCACAGAGGTTGTAACGCATTATAGCACAGTAATGAGTCTCACCAATTTGACAGGATAAGGTCGCTCGGCAAATGCATGAGAAAGTGCTACTATTGCTGCTTGTTGCTGCTCTGTCAGCGGAGCATTCTGCACAAACAAAAATTGCAGGACATAATGACTCACCCACAAAACCTCTACCAAATGTGGTTTTACTACTATAAAAAAATAAATAAATAAATAAATAAAACACCCAAACACACAAACAGATCACAGTGGCAAAGCTGGGAAATTTATCGAGAGGGGGCATGTATTTTGTATAGTGTGTATATCTAATATATCATCAAAACCTAATTTGAGAAATGGAAAACTAATTTTTCGCATATTTTTAGGAAATAGAAACCCTCGTTTTCCGATTTCCAAAATCCTAATATGGGTTTCTTGTCCCTATAATGACCAGCCATAACACAACACATAATTCCTCATAATTTATTTTTAAAATCAGCAAACCAAATTTAACCAAATCACAAAATCAAAACACATAAGAAAACCACAGATCAAATGAAGGAGAAATGAAAAAAGGGGGAAAATGAAGAAAACTACAACCTCCTTGGATGCCATTGTGGCATATGCAGACCTTAAAATATTTGACAAAAAGCAAACATTTTGCAAAGACACCAAAAATAGATATAGATATATAAAAAATGGATAAAGAAACAAGGAAGAATGAAACCTGTTCCCAAGTAGAAGCGAAGTTGTAGCCTTTTGAAATGGCTCCGGATTTCGGAAGGCTTGGAGAGGCACCTGTTGCTACTGCTGCTTTGGTCGTCGACATTTTTTTTTTCTCCCAGAGATCTGCGGCTGATACTTGTACTTGTATAATTACAAATGGCTCTCTGGTCGTCTGTGCTGCAGAAGCATTCATACAATTTTAACGATAGTTATTCGTGATCAAGATAAACTATGATATCAGATCTCGTCACAAGTAAATAAATGTATGGGAAACTAAATTATATTCAAAATACTAAAATCAGAACAGAGATATGCTGATTTTTCAATTATTGTGAGATATCTCAAAACTAGGAACTCTCTCGCTTTCTACCTCATTCAAATTGATTCAGATTTTGGAGACAGATTGGGCGTGCTTACCTGGGACGGAGAGTGGGAGGGTTCCGGAGATCGGAGGACTGCTTTTTCACTGCCTGTTTGTTGGCGATTCGGGGGACTCAGAGCGCGCTCTCTCTCTCGATCTCGATCTCAATGCTGCTGATAAATTGATAATAGACTGATGAAATGAAATTGAAATTAAACAGCTAGCTAAGCTAGTCAACCGACCGCTTTGTCATAAACCGCTACCGCTTGAATTCACTTAAGCAACTCAATCTCTGTTGTTGTTGTTGTTGTTGTTGTTGGGGTCACTTGGATCTAAATTCCTCTCAAACCATCTCCCTGCCATCATTCAACAATTTTTAGATGTAATTTTATTTCAAAATTACTTTTATATAAATTATTTTAAATTTTGTCAATTTTTTTTATCAAAATCTTTTTTAAAAAATCTCATCTTATTCCAAAATTTCTTTATAAAAAAATATATATATATTTCCAATACTTCATCTTTTTAAATTTTTATCAAATTTAAATTTGATAAGTTCTCAATTTAATGAAAAAATTTAATATTACTTAATTTGATAAACATTTGATGAAATTATTAGAATTTTTTTTAATATATTTTATTAAATTTAAATTTAATTAAAGAAAATAAGAATAATTATAGCTTCTACTAGGAGTGCCCGCGGATCGATTTGCGGCTCGGTTTGGACCCGCCCGCATCTATGCGGTTTGGGAAAAAGTCAAACCCGCAACCGCCCACAGTGCAGTTTACGGTTTGTGCGGATAGGATTTGCGGATGTGCGGGCAGTTTGCGGATTG
>JAPPVO010001311.1:0-14806 GCA_030407325.1 Camellia japonica | reverse complement strand
AGTCTTTTTGCATCCAGATTGTCACAGCTCATTGGACATCTTTTATTTACTGTTTTGGCTTCCACCAGCCCCTTTACTCTATATTACTGTCATTACTATTAAGCAAGCCTTCGGTAATCACGGATTACTGGCCGGTTGCGATGCTAAACCCATAGGGGCGGGTTTGGGTCGTGACAAGCGAGCATGCTTCCAGCACAGAAACTCAAAATTCAAACAGGTGTAACTCTCTCGTTCGGACTCCGTTTTAGGTCGTTCTTGTGCCCAAATTGAAGCCCCGGAAGTAAGATTTCTAATGGTTCTAGCCTCACATCAAGATTCAAAGTATGGAGAGAGAAAATGATGAAAGAGTGAAAACTACTCAATAACATTTATTCAAATTTGAAGTTTCTGATTCAATCTCACCCAACCACTATGGTAACGCCTTAGCCAAGGCTCAAATAACAACTAAGAAGGTTCTCAATCAAGGTAATCAAAGGGTCAAATATAGTTCCATTATAATAGGAAGCACAGAGTGCTCCAAATTGTGTCAAGATATCTTTGGTATAAATGCCAAATTATCAAACTTTTCTCCAATTAAAATTTGTGTTTCAATTATGCGAGTGTCGCACCTAGTAACCATCAATCTTATACCATTACAGAGTTCATTTTTCGATGCAATATTTCTTAACAATATTATAGGACAACCCACTTGCAACTCTAACTTAAAAGTTGGTAGCTTAGGAGGATCCAATGAATTTAAATATTCATTAGGATATCTATTTGTAATGATAGGATGGGTAATCATTGTTCGTTTTTGTGCCGAATGAAAATCTTCAGTTATTGTTTTCCATTCTAGGCAAGTGCAATTGCGACAAATTGATGTTAAGGAAGGTTGTCTTGGTTGAACAAATTCTTCTAATCTCTCTTGTTCTCATTGCAAGTGTTGAAATTCAAAGTATGACTTTTCATTTTTTCAACGCTCTCGCCGTGCATGTTGAGCCAATATAGCTTTTGATATTACATTATTATTTTGTGCCTAAAATGAAAATATTTTATCATTGGTGCTTAACATGTGAATATTATTGTCTAACACTTTATACTTATTTTGTTGCATCTTGTTTTGTTACATCTTCTTGTTTTCTATTTTATTTATTTTATACCTTTAATTTTGTTATCTTTATTTCTTTATTTCTTCTTTCATTTTGACTTTTGTTAAAAAAAATAAATAAGAATTAAAAACCTGTCTTATGTAGTTTCTCCTTTCATTATATATTATTTATTTCTTCTTTCGTTTCTTTTTCCTTTTTATTATGCTATGTTGTAAATGCAGCATGTGTTCATAAACAGATTAAAAATTCAGATTAATGTTCATACAAATGCTTACTCTAACATGCTTCAGAAAAACATTCAACAATCAGTCAAAAGAATTGAATAAAACTTCAAAATTATTTGCACTATGTATTTTTTTCATTATTGTACATAAAAAAGAGAAAAGTTTAAAAAATGTTGAGGAACCATACCATGGAATATGCATTTTCCTTTCCTTTGCCAAAATGAGTAGCCTTTTCTGTTTGTTTTGATATTGCCTTGTCTTTTTACTTTGCCTTTGCCTATAAAAAAATAAGTAGAATATATTTATAAATGATAAGAAAATGCATGTTCAGTGTTCAAAGTGACTTTTGGGCTTATCTCATGAATGCGAATGGTATTAAGGTCACGGTCATCGTGGACAACAAAATCAACATTTCTTTCTTGAAGAAATCGAACCTATATATACAAAAGCTTTAGAGTGATAACTAAAACTTTATCCACATAAATAAGAAAATTAGTAAAAGGAGTTGACATTACAGTTCGGTGTAAGTCTCTATCCACTTATAAGAAAATTTGATATGATAAGTTAAAAAGAAAAAGAAAAAAAAATAGGCCTTAAATTATAAGAGAGGCACTTAAATTTGTATGACAAAAAACTAAAAATAAAAATAAAAATAATTTACTTAACCAAAAATAGTAATGTTGTCCATAACTACTGTACTTCAACCTAAAAGTGTTTAGTTATATAATTTTAGACACCCAGAAACAAAAATTAGCAATACTAATTAGCAACCACAAAAAATTCTTTTTCCAAATCTCGAGAATTTGGAAAATGTTTTTTTAACAACCTTAAAAAAATTAACAACCAAATCACTTGGTAGCAAATATATATAATCACAAAAGATTAGACAAAAAAACATAGGCCTAAAAAGATTAGACAAAAGAACATAGGCCTAAAAACTAATTCCATTTAATCCAACAACAGTAAAAAAATGATAGAATTTCATAAACTAATGATTAGCCAAAGGAAATCCAAAATTACACAGTAATCAAAGATTAGCCAAAGAAAACCCAAAAAAAGAAAAAAAGAAAAAAAAAATTCGAGGCTGATAAATATTTATGATAGCTGCCCAAATTTCACTTTGTTTCTCCCACTTTATCACCAACCAAACAGGACAAAATGTTTTTGGTAAAAACTACTAATTTATGGACCGATAAATATGTATACCAATTCAAAAAAAGCCTTAACTCAAAATTGAAACAAACAAAAAATAAATATTATATAGATTTTGTCCCATCAATTTTATCTCTAATGACATAGCCCATCCTATGTGAAACAGGTCCATACTCTCACATTTTCAATTTCATTTTTAGACTTTATTTATTTTTAAATTTGACAAAAATAAAGCCGAAACAGATTTTGACTAATTTAAAAATTAAAATTAAACAAAGTGGTGATGATAATGTGAACTAATTTAAAAAACAAATATGAAATCCAACTGTAGCATAATGCGGACTAATGTTGGGATAATGTAATAGAGTATAAAATAATATGAAATCAAGATCAATACTTTAATAGGACCTAACCCAAGACCATTCACAAATTTAACTATATATGATGAAACCACCTAGTTTACTGGTAATAGCAGTTCAATGAGTTGACTTACACTAATTTTTAAAAATTAATGAGATCACTTTTACGATCATGCTTATCTACATATATAATTTTACAATTAAACAACGTAAGAACAAAAAATTCAAACCATACTGTTATAAAACTGTAAGACCTAATAAAAAAATTTCAATACTAAAAACCCAGAACCAGTGAACCATTGAACTATTGAGCAACAAAAACTCTTTCAAAAACTCTTTGAAAAAACAAAGCATGGTCCATGATATATACTATGCATTTGAGTGAAACAAAAAGAAAAAAAAAATGCTCTGAACTCTTTCATAACCCATTTTAAACCCAAAAAGATCAAACCTATTTTAAACCCAAAAAGATCAAACCTTACAGAAAACTAATCTAAAAAGATCAAAACTTACAGGAAACCAACCTTACAATCGAGAAGTCGGAGTGATGACCGAATTGCCGGAGTGAGGTTTGATGAAGCCAGAGAGAGAAATGGGTAGATAGAGAAATGAGAGGGAAAAGCTGAGGGAAGGGAAAAAAATGATTAAATAGAGAGAGAGAGAGCGAAGGTGGGAAGACAGACGGGTAGATAGGGAGGCAAATAATTTGTGATGCTTAGGGAGAGGAGTGTTTGAGCAAAAACCATCCATTAATCTGAACCATTAATATACATTTAGGATTCATCTCAATCATTTAAATCAAATATATCTCTGATACATTTTATACATTTTTAAAAACTCTTGTGCCATAGAGATGAGTAAGTTATGATATACAAATGTAATTATTATTACACTGAAATATTCACACCAAACTTTTCCTTTCTTTTGGTCATAAATGGTTGGATGAACTTATTTATTAGAATAGTGAAAAGGTGAAATATATGACCATTAAAAACATGTCTGCTGAAAAAAATATGATAGTTTCATTTTTTAAAAATGAAAGAAATAATAATTTAAAGAAAGATGACTAAAATAGAAAGCATTGTTAGAGTGGATATTACAAAAGGTAAATTACACAAACCATCCTTAAGGTTTGAAAAAATGCAATAAGTTTTATAAGGTTAACCTCATTACACTAACTTCTCTTTTAGTCATCAAAAAGTAATATATCTTGACTAAAAAATTTAGTAGCTAAACTTGAAACACCAACCAAGAAAATTTTTAGTCACAAAATGTAACACTTTTGGTAACTAAAATGAATTTGGTCACCAAAAGTACAAATTGTTGTCGTATAAAATAATTAAAACTAATACAAATGATGTGTAAACATAGATAATCAAGGATAAACATATATTGTAATATAAAAATAGATGACAAAATCATTATGTTATCAAAACAATTAAAAAATGATTGTTGAAGATGACACTAAAGTGTTACGTAAATTAAAATCTTAAGAGAGTACATTGCAATATGTCAGACTTGTGAGGTTAGTGTATTTTTTTCCAAATCTCAATGGAGATTAATATAATTATTTAAAAAAATAAATAAATAACTACCTAAAATAGAAAAGTGAGATTTTGGCTAAATATTTTTACTAGTATCACTAGAGAGCATCTCCAACACTATTACGGATCTCCAACACTATTACGGATCTTTCCTAACAAAATTACATAATATATATATATATATATTAACTACTCTTTTTTTTTAAAATATACTTCAATAATATTCATTATTTTAGCTAGTCATTTTAAGTAAATTTTTTTTTAATTTGTATTCTCCAATGAGAAAGAGAAAAAGGATAGGAGGAAATAGGGAGATAAAATAAAGAGTTAATTACTTAAAGTCATATTACAAATGTTATGGTAGTTGAGGTCCTATTTAAGATTTTTTGAACCAATAAGTCCTATTTAGTAAAATTGAGAATATTATCAATTTTTAAAAATTTTTAAAACTAAGAACATTATCAATTTTGCATAGTAATATTCCAGATAATTGTTTCACTAACTGATGGAAAAAAGAAATAGAATATGAGATTAAACGTTTTTACCTTTTTACTTATTGGTTCGATTCAACTATCCAACAAAATCAAGAACATTATCAGTTTTTTTCCAGTTTTAAAACTGAGACATTATCAGTTTTTTCATTTTTAAAGTTTTGTTTTCCAGTTTTGCACATCAATGTTCCATCATCATGCTCCTTTATAAATATAAAATTTTTAATTTTGCACAAAAAAATAATTCAATTTTTTAAATTTTTTCAAAAAAAAAAGGGCAAATTACACAAATAGTCCCTATAGTTTGGGGCTTGTGTCACTTTGGTCCCTGACTTTTCAATTGTGACATATTTGACCCTGAATTTTGAATCTTGTTCCAAATAAGGACAATTGAATATATAATTAGATTTTTCAAGGGTAAAATTGTCAATTTGACAAAATATAAACTAATTTGACAAAAATAAATGTCAAACAATATTTTTGAATTTTTAAAAATTATTTCTACCTACTAAAAATAAAATTATGTAAAATTGATAATCTTTTAGACATTTATTTATTTTTTTTACTAAATTAATTTTTATTATGTGTTTAGATGATGATCATGTAAAATTAATTTTAAAAAATTAATCATGTAATTTTTATTAATTTTACATAATTTTATCATTGATGGATAAAAATAATTTTTAAAAAATTAAAAATATTTTTTTGACATTTATTTTTGTCAATTAGTTTATATTTTATCAAATTAACGATTTTACCCTTGAAAAATCTAATAATATTTTCAATTGTCCTTATTTGGAACAAGATTCAAAATTCAGGATCAAATGTGTCACAACTGAAAAGTCAGGGACTAAAGTGATACAAGTCCCAAACTATAGGGACTATTAGTGTAATTAACCCAAAAAAAAAATTCATTTTTTTTTTTTTTAAGGTTTTTCAATTTGAAAATTGATGTTTTAAAGTTTTGAAAATTAAAATAAATGTCAAATTATCATGTTCCTTTATAGGTAATCATAATGATGAACAATCATTGTTTGAAAGGCAATTCCGACTTTTAAACTTTTCATGGGACTTAAAGGTCTAAAAAAATCTTAGTTAGGACTTAATAGAGTATAAATTCATAAATTAGAACTTATGTGTAAATGCCTTGTAAATAAATAATTATTTTTTGTTTCACTAGGGTGGAATGGCTCTCCAAATATGGATAGTTCGGAGAATAAATGGTAAACTAACTATCATGATAACTAACTTGTTAAAAAGAAAATGAAAGAGAGGCTAGATAAAACCTCTAAAGATGTCCATTTAACTAGTTTGCAGATGCCCTAATGGTTCAATAATTAAATGGCTAACTGTGTGTGTCAATTTCCGACCACACTGCCAACTCAGTAATCAGCTGGAGAGAACTGGCAGAATAGATGACACCTGGCTAACCTGTAACAGAAAGAGAAGATTCCGGCGGTGGTTCGTCCACCCGGGGGCACTCCGACGATCAAATCAGTATATCTCTCAAAGATAATCAATAATGCTAAACTCACTGTTTAGAATATAAATTGCGTACCTTAGACCCACAGGGGTGCCTTTCTTTTATAGTTAACTCAATCCTAGTCCCGATAGAAGCCTGACTTCTATGGACTCTCATTCAGTGCTTACTTTGGACTCCTCAAGAGATAAGGATAAACTCTCTAAGAACATTATCCTTATTCATCTTGAAGTCTTTCCTCATTCTAGGACTCTTGTCCCTTATCCGCTTTATCTCGGATTCCGATATCTTCGTAGATAACCTCGGCTTTGCCGAGATCACCTCGGCGTTATGACCAAGACACGCGGCACCTTGGCTGACACGTCGGCGTCACCTTGCCACGTATTGGTACTCAGAAAATATATCCCCACAACTGCCCTCTAGGTTTTATTACCTCGGCATTCTGAGGTGATGAAACCTATATCGGTACCTCCTTCCATTACGTTGGCTTAAATCACTTTAGCCGAGATCATTGTTTAAGGCCGACATGCCTCCTTAAAGAACAAGAATTCCAGTGAATTCCTTCACTCGTATGAGCTGTCATGCATCACTATTCAATCGCTTCATTCACGCGTCTTATCCTTATTGGATCGTGCCTGTGACGCGCCTGTAAGCCGAATTATTTCTCACGTGCGCCGTCTGACGTATACGTTCTTCTAGGTTTCATTAATGATTTCTTTGCCGCCGTTTCAAGTTTTAACAAAACTTTTCCCTCTTCTTTCATTTCTTTACTTTTCATTCGATACTCTTGCTTTCCTTCTCTCGAATCCGCCATTGTTCCAAACTTCAAGCTCTGCAACTGCTTTCGTTCCTCCCTCTTGGTGAAGCTTTCGTCGTTCTGCTACTTCTGTAACCGTCACCTGACTTCGGCGATCTTCATACCGGCTTCACTTTTTCTGGTAAGCCACTGTTTTTTTCGTTTTCAATTCTCTGATGCTCTTTACTACTTGTTGCCATTACTGCTTTGTTTAAACATTCGATTTGTGAATCTTCATATCTGAGTGTGTTTATTCCACGATTTTGCCTTTGCCCATGTCTTGAATACACGCATTGTTCACCATTTTCTTGCACTTTTGCCACTGTTCTTGACCTTGTACTCACTTTGTTCTTGATAGTCCATCTTTGTTCTTGATTGTGAAACTTGTTCTTGTTTTCTGTTTTTTGTGTCTTTTCCAGATTTGTGCCTTCAATCTTCGTTTCCATAGACTTAGGTTTGGGATTTGTCTGTAGAACCCACAATTTAGGAAAAAACTGAAACCTACATTTACCTAAGTGTTTGTCAATGTCCCAATAACCCTTTCAAAAACATCTTCTGAAATCCAACCTCTTCGATTAAGCCGATATCATGGGTATGTGGAAACATAGGGTAAACACCCCATCCAAACTAGAATTCTTTAGACAAGAGTTTGAAATCCCAGCCGACGTCCATCTGAGGTTGGCTGGGGATGATGACTCCATCATGCCTACTGATGACTCCATACCTTTCCCTATGGTAGCCTTCATTGAGTGTGGACTTCGGCTCCCACTCAACATCCTTTTCCGTGAAATATTTCATTATTACAAGTTGAACCCAATGCAACTTTCCATCAATTCCTTTCGAACCATCAATGGTATCATAGCCTTAGCAAAACAAGAAAATGCTAGGATCACTTTAGCCGACATCCAATATTGTTACACTATGTGTGGCCTAAAAAAAGACACCGGCTACGTTTACTACCTCAAGCCGAGGTCCACTGAATACAAAATCGTTGCCGACTTCCATGACTCCAACAAGGGAGCTGGGGATGATTATTTCATTACTTCGGGGAACTGGGAGTTCGCCCCAGATGAAGACCTCCATCTCTTCTCTCTCCCTCGATCAGTCTTTGTAGAGGGCAATGGTAAGAGCCCTGCATTCATACCTACTTGTTTTTTTTTTTTTTTAAAGTCTTTCATACTTTATCTATTTCTTAATGTCTACTTTTCTTGCAGCTGTTCCTAAGCCACCAAAAAACTTTCGCCAATCCTTTATTCCCAGTAAGGATTTGAAGAAACTTTTGGACTTGCCAGTCCAAAAACGGAAGGCGCCTCTGCTTCTCAACTTTATTCCAACATACAAGTCAGCTCTGCCCGACGTCCTAGGAGGAAGAAGAAAAGCCTTTCTCCACCCTCTGCCACAACTCCACAAGCCGCGTCCACATCTCGGACAGACCAAGGATCAACCTCTGATCCAGCTGAGCAACCGTCAACCTCGCTCCATACTTGATTCCAATATCCCAACGCCGCCGTCGACGCCGAATAGTTTCTTCTGCCGAGATGGGTCGCCCAAAACCAGTTGCAAAAGACCTCTTGGCCAGTATTCCTTCTGATGTTGATGCACAACCAACACAAACCCAGCTTCCACCAAAGCCAAAACGAATCAAAAAGGCTCAGCCCAAGGCAAAGGTAACTCAGGTCGATTCTGAGGATACCTTGCCAATTTCCAAAATGGCTCCAAGTGAGAAGATTGCCTCTGTCCCTGCGAAGAGGTTCGCTGAAACCCTTCCATCCGAATCCACCAAATCCAAAAGGCCGAGGTCATCTTCTGCGACGACCTCAGGGTCTAAAAAACCTGATGCCCCTTGGGCCCCCGAAATCACTCTGGAAGATAAGTCTGTTATGGCTAGTGATAGCGCCGACGATATCAATGTCGGCGTTGCCCTCAGTACTGCACTGCTTCTTCCAGGGATTTGGAGCGAAACGCCGAGTTCAGTGAGTACGAAAACTACGCTATGATGTTTCAGCGTTTTGTTCAGGTAAGTGTTGTTGCTTGGTACTTTTTCTTTCTTTCTCTTTATTTCATATTTAGAATATTTTCTAATACTTCTATTTCCTTTCAGGCCATCCAGCATGCCCACTCTTTCTCAATGCAATCTTTTAAGAACCGTGAGAAGTTAGCCGAGAAGAAGAGGGAGGTCTCCACACTTCAGAAAACCAATAAGAACCTGCAATCAAAGATGAAGACCCTGGAGGATCAGGCCGAGGTCGCTATTAAAGCCAGAGATGAAGCTGAAGAAAAGTTGGCGCTGCTGAGGCGAAAATAAAGTCCTTCAAGCCCAGCTGAAGGAGGCCGAGGAAAAGTGGCCCAGACCCAGAAGGAGCTTCAAGATGCCTTGGCCACCAAAGAGGCCGAAATCAAAGATACCGACGAAAAAGCGTATGCTCAGGGCATGGCCGATGTTACAGAGGCCTATGAAAAGCAAGTCAAGCAAGCATGCAACAAGGGTTTCTCCCTTGGTTGGATGACTTTGCTGAAAAAACTTGATGTCCCTGAGGACTCCTCCCTGAGGAACGCTGATGCCATTCCCCTACCATTTCTCCAACTCCACCTCCTAGTCAATCTGACAACGAATCTGATTCTGAGGATGAGGCCGAGGAGAAGTTTGGTAAGGAAATCAAAAGATGTTGCTGGGACCAAGTCTTCTCCTCAAAATGAGCAAGTCCTAGACTTGACTCAAGATGAGGATGGTGAGGAGGTTCCTGAAGATGCTGTTCCTGAAAAGACATTAGCCGACGTCACCTTTGCCGACAAGAGCCTTGACGAAACCCTTGCCCAAATTGATGCCGAGCTCGTGGCGGAAAAGACTGTTGAGGCGTCCTCTCAACAATCGTCTGAACTTCAATCTCAACCAACTGCTACTGCTGAAGAGCCTTAGTTTTATGTTTTTTCCTTCTGTTCTTGTACTTTGTTTTTTCTTCTTTGAAGTACTGGAAACTTCTTCACATTGCCGATGTGTTTTAATACAACAACTCTTTTTCTTTTGAATGCTTGCATGCTTGCTTTGTATGCCTCCATACTTGGAATACTTTTGCATATCTTTAATATATACTTCCTTCTTTGTGCAACCTTCTCGGGTGACATGCCTCGGTTAACAATGATCTCGGTTTAACTTCAACTTGTAAATTGCTACAAATTTCAACAAGTGTTAAACAATGATCTCGGTTTAACTTCAACTTGTAAATTGCTACAAATTTCAACAAGTGTTAAACAATGATCTCGGTTTAACTTCAACTTGTAAATTGCTACAAATTTCAACAAGTGTTAAACAATGATCTCGGTTTAACTTTAACTTATAAATTGCTACAAATTTCAACAAGTGTTAAACAATAATCTCGGTTTAACTTCAACTTGTAAATTGCTACAAATTTCAACAAGTGTTGAACAATGATCTCGGTTTAACTTTAACTTGTAAATTGCTACAAATTTCAACAAGTGTTAAACAATCATCTCGGTTTAACTTTAATTTGTAAATTGCTACAAATTTCAACAAGTGTTAAACAATAATCTCGGTTTAACTTCAACTTGTAAATTGCTACAAATTTCCAACAAGTGTTAAACAATGATCTCGGTTTAACTTCAACTTATAAATTGCTACAAATTTCAACAAGTGTTAAACAATGATCTTGGTTTAATTTAACTTGTAAATTGCTACAAATTTCAACAAGTGTTAAACAACTTTGTCTTCTCTCAGTCCCCTAATGTGAACCTGAGTTCCACTTGAGTTCTCATTATTCATGTCTTCCAGAAACCACATTATGCATCTTTATTAGTCATAAGTGTTGAAGAATTCTGCTAAGATTTTATTGATGTTGTCGGTAAAAAACAAGTAACATCTAATGATAGAAAATTTTCAAATTACAAGTGTTCCAGGGTCTTGGCAATGCTTTGCCCTCATTATCTTCAAGCCGATTGCCCATTGCCCAATACCGAAGTGATTCTGTAGGGTCCTTCCCAGTTTGGGCCAAGCTTGCCCTCTCTGGGATCCTTCTTGTTGCCGACGACTTTTCTCAGGACTAGGTCGCCGACTTGAAATTCCTTGGATTAACCTTCTTGTTATAAGCTCTGGCAAGCTGTTGCTGGTATGCTGCAAGCTGTATTGCAGCTTTCTTCTTCTTTCTTCTAGAAGATCCAGATCTCGGGCTAAGAGTACATCATTAGTCCCGTTTTCAACTCCCTGGGTTCTGATCCCTGGGATGCCGACCTCCAATGGAATGACTGCTTCTGTGCCATAAGCCAAGGCAAAGAGGGATTCCCCTGTTGATCTTCTCGGCGTAGTCCGATATGCCCAGAGTACATTGGGCAATTCGTCTACCCACTTTCCTTTTGCTGCCTGCAACCTTTTCTTTATCCCATCCAGAATTACTTTGTTGGATGCTTCTGCTTGTCCGTTGCTTTGTGGAAAGCTTAGGGTTGAAAAGTGGTTCTTGATCTTGAACTTTGCACAGAAGTTCTTAATTAGCTTACTGTCAAACTATGTTCCATTGTCGGCAACTATTGCTCTTGGAATCCCAAATCTGGTGATGATGTTCTCCATATGAAGTTCTTGACATCCACATCTCGGATCTTGGCAAGAGGTTCTGCTTCTATCCACTTCGTGAAGTAATTTGTTGCTACCAGCAGGTACTTCCTTTGCCCAGTTGCTTGGGGCAATTGCCCAACGAGATCCATGCCCCATTGGGCAAATGGCCAAGGACTGGATACAGGGTTCAGGGTAGCAGCTGGCTGGGGTGTATCAAAGGTGCAAACCTTTGGCATTGTTCACACTTCTTCACGTAGGCGTCTGCATCTTTTTGCATGTAAGGCCACCAATACCCCTGGGTAATGGCCCTGTGAGCTAGTGATCTGCCCCCAGCGTGGCTTCCACAAATTCCTTCATGAATTTCATATAAAAAATCTTCAACCTGCAGAGGGTGTACGCACCTTAAAAGGGGTCCAGTGAAGGACCTTCTGTAGAGATGTCCTTCCGCTGTCAGATTGAATCTTGCCGACTTCAATCTGACCTTGTGTGCCTCCTTGCGGTCTTCTGGCAGCTTTCCTTCTTTCAGAATACAACAATTGCATCCATCCAGCTTGGTCCCATGTCCACACACATTGCTTTATGCTCTATGGTCGGTGGTTCTATGCTCGGGCCCGACAAATAGTCAATCATTATTGTCCTTGTTTTTCCAGTTTGTATTGAACTTGCCAGGTTGGCCAACGCATCGGCGTGGCTATTATCATCTCGGCTAACCTGAAGAAGTCGGTAGTTTTGAAATAAGGCTGCCAATCTGATGACCTCTTTTGCATAGGCCGACATCCTTTCATCTCTTGTTTCAAACTCGCCCGTTGTTTGGTTAACTATAAGTTGTGAGTCACAAAAGACTATTACCTCATCTGCTTCTGCTGCTGTTGCCAGCTTTAGTCCTGCAATCAATGCTTCATATTCTGCTTCATTGTTTGAGGCCTTGAACCCCAATCGAATGGACTGTTCCAATATCTTTCCATCTGGAGATATCAGTATTACTCCTGGCCCCGTTCCCTGTCGGTTTGAACTCCCATCAACGAACAGTCGAAAGTATGGGTGAGCATGGTCCGGATTGGACCGGATTGGAGTAAAACCAGGACCAATCCGTTATTTACGGTTCTTGAAAAATTGGAACCAATCCAATCTGTTTAAATCATGGAACCAATCCGAACCAATCCATTTAAATACGGATTGGATCGGTTTAGGACTACGGATTCACATAATTAAATAACAAAAAAATATATATAACACTTTAATTTCATAAATACATAAGCATAGCACTATATTAGTTCCACAATAGCAACATGTCTTTCTATAATAGCGACATACTGTTCTAGAATTTAACAAACCATAAGAAAATTGGTTCACATAAGTATTTAGACAATTACAAATTAAAACTAAAAAACTAACAAACAAAAGTAATAAAAGAAGATATGATGCGGGTTTAGGTTTGAGTTTAGTTTTATATGGAATAAGAGAAGATCTATGGGAGGATGTATAATAACAATATAGACTATTTGTATACGGTCCGATCGGTTCCAATCTAGAACCGTAGGGTTCGAATCCGGAACCAATCCGTGGACTACGGATTTTTAATTCTTCAATCCGGAACCGAACCACGGATTCAAAAAACCAATCCAAACCTATCGGGATGGATTGGGATCGGATTACGGATTTTACGGATTTTTTGCTCAGTCCTAGTCGAAAGGAGTTGCCGATGTAAAATGCTGCAGGGTCTGAGTTTCTCTTCTTCTTTGGTTGTCTTGTATTCGGCTGTGTTTCTTTTTCCTTGCTTGGGCATTGCTCTCCTCGGTTCAACGAAGCCCGGTGTACGATGGATTCTGGCGTGAACTCGGCCACGAAGTCGGCCAAAACTTGGCCTTTGATTGCTGTTCTTGGCCTGAACTCCAGGTCATATTGGCCCAAAGCTACTGCCCATCTGGCTATTCTTCCTGTTAAGTCTCTCTGCTGCAATAGGGACTTCAATGGATGCTCTGTCAATACCATAATTTTATGGGCCTGGAAGTAATGGTTCAACTTCTTTGAAACCATTACTAGAGCCAGTGCCAATTTCTCTAAGGGTAGATACCTTGTTTCTTCGTCGGCTAGGGTTTTGCTTACATAGTAAACAACCCTTTGCTCCCCTTTTTCTTCTCGGATTAGTACTGCATTTATCGCATGTTCTGAAACTGCCAAGTACAGGAACAGCTCCTCCCCGGGTTTTGGATCGAAAGAACTGGAGCTGTGGTCAGGTACTTCTTAGATCGGCTAATGCTTCTTCGCACTCCTCTGTCCAAAGAAAGTCTGTGGCTTTCTTCACTAATTTAAAGAAAGGTTTGCACTTGTCTGAGCTTCTGCTTATGAACCTGTTCAGGGCTGCGGCCCTTCCAGTTAGCATCTGCACCTGTTTTGCCGACGTCGGGCTCTTCAACTCTAGGATGGCCTTGATCTGATCTGTGCTGGCCTCAATGCCCCTCCTGGTCACCAGGTATCCTAAAAACTTACCAGATCCAACTCCAAATGCACACTTCGATGCATTGAGTCGGAGCCGATATGTTTTAAGGATTTCAAAGACTGCTTTTAGATTGGCGAGATGACCCTCATGCTCCTTGGTCTTAACGACCATGTCGTGATGTAGACTTCTACTATTTGACCAATCAGGTGCTTGAACATCTTGGTTACCAATCTTGGTAAGTGGCTCCTACGTTTTTCAACCCGAAAGGCATCACTCTGTAGTAGTATAGCCCTTTAGGATGATAAATGCAGTCTTCTCTTCATCCGCAGGGTCCAAAGCTATCTGGTGATACCCCTGTAGGCATCCAGGAAGCTCATCCTTCCATGCCCGAAGTGGCATCCACTAGCTAGTCAATCTTGGATAGAGGGAAGCTGTCTTTGGGACAGGCCTTGTTTAAACTGGTAAAGTCTACGCAGACCCTCTATTTACCGTTCTTCTTCTTTACCACCACTGTATTGGATAGCCATGTCGGTAGTGAACTTCTCTAATGGCCCTGGCCTCCAGAAGTCTGTCTACTTCTTCCTCTACTGCTTCGACGTGCATCAACGTTGGTCTTCTGGCTCGCTTGAATTACAGGTTTGGCCGACCTGTCAACATTCAGTTTGTGGCAA
>JAPPVO010001309.1:0-14607 GCA_030407325.1 Camellia japonica | reverse complement strand
TCGCAAAACAGCGCGCGAGTGACAAACGGTAAAAATAGTGCCACGCGCAAAATAGCGCGAGTGTGAACTGCACAAACAGTGCGACGCGCAAAATAGCGTGAGAGTGAACGGCACCGAAAAGTGACCAACATAGCGCGAGTGTGAACCGCACAAAACAGTGCGACGCGCAAAATACGCGAGTGATAAACCACCACAAAACAGTGCGACGCACAATAGCGCGAGTGATAAACTGTAAAAAACAGTGCGACGCGCAAAATAGCGCGAGTGATAAACTCCACAAAACAGTGCGACGCACAGAATAGCGCAAGTGATAAACTGTAAAAAACAGTGCGACGCGCAAAATAGCGCGAGTTTTAACTGCACAAAAGAGTGCGACGCGCAAAATAGCGCGAGTGATAAACTACACAAAACGGTGCAACGCGCAAAATAGCGCGAGTGATAAACTGTAAAAAATAGTGCGACGCGTAAAACAGCGCGAGTGTGAACTACACAAAATAGTGCGACGCGCAAAATAGCGCGAGTGATAAACTGTAAAAAACAGTGCGACGCGCAAAATAGTGCGAGTGTGAATTGCACAAAACAGTGCGACGCGCAAAATAGCGCGAGTGATAAACTACACAAAACGGTGCAACGCGCAAAATAACGCGAGTGATAAACTGTAAAAAATAGTGCGACGCGTAAAACAGCGCGAGTGTGAACTACACAAATAGTGCGACGCGCCAAATAGCGCGAGTGATAACTGTAAAAAACTGCACGCGCAAAATAGTGCGAGTGTGAATTGCACAAAACAGTGCGACGCGCAAATAGCGCGAGTGATAAACTGCACAAAACAGTGCGACGCGCAAAATAACGCGAGTGATAAACTGCACAAACAGTGCGACGCGCAACAGCGGAAGTGACAAACTTTAAAAAACAGTGCCACGCGCAAAGTAACGCAAGTGATAAACTGTAAAAAACAGTGCGACGCGCAAAATAGCGCGAGTGATAAACTGTAAAAAACAGTGCGACGCACTACATAGTGCGAGTGTGAACTGCCCAGAACAGTGCGACGCGCAAAATAGCGCGAGTGTAAACTGCACAAAACAGTGCGACGCGTAAAATAGCGCGAGTGATAAACTGCACACACAGTGCGACGCGCAAAATAGCGCGAGTGATAAACTGTACAAAACAGTGCGACGCGCAAAAGGGCGCAAGTGTGAACTGCACAAAACAGTGCGATGCGCAAAACAGCGCAAGCGATAAACTGTAAAAAACAATGCCACGCGCAAAATAGCGTGAGTGTGAACTGCACAAAACAGTGCGATGCGCAAAATAGCGCGAGTGATAAACTGTAAAAATAGTGCGACGCGCAAAATAGCGCGAGAGTGAACGGCACCGAACAATGCGACGCGCAAAATAGCGAGAGTGTGAAATCCAAAACAGTGCGACGCGCAAAATAGCGCGAGTGATAAACTCCACAAACTAGCACGAGTGATAAAATGTAAAAACAGTGCGACGCGCAAAATAGCGCGAGTGATAAACTGCACAAAACGGTGCGATGCGCAAAATAGCGCGAGTGTGAACTGCACAAAACAGTGCGACGCGCAAAACAGCGCGAGTGACAAACGGTAAAAAATAGTGCCACGCGCAAAATAGCGCGAGTGTGAACTGCACAAAACAGTGCGACGCGCAAAATAGCGCGAGTGATAAACTAGAAAAAATAGTGCGACGCGCAAAATAGCGTGAGAGTGAACGGCACCGAACAGTGCGACGCGCAAAATAGCGCGAGTGTGAACCGCACAAACAGTGCGACGTGCAAAATAGCGCGAGTGATAAACCCCACAAAACAGTGCGACGCACAAAATAGCGCGAGTGATAAACTCCACAAAACAGTGCGACGCACCGAATAGCGCAAGTGATAAACTGTAAAAAACAGTGCGACGCGCAAAATAGCGCGAGTTTTAACTGCACAAAAGAGTGCGACGCGCAAAATAGCGTTAGTGATAAACTACACAAAACGGTGCAACGCGCAAAATAGCGCGAGTGACAAACGGTAAAAAATAGTGCCACGCGCAAAATAGCGCGAGTGTGAACTGCACAAAACAGTGCGACGCGCAAAATAGCGTGTGAGTGAACGGCACCGAACAGTGCGACGCGCAAAATAGCGCGAGTGTGAACCGCACAAAACAGTGCGACGCGCAAAATAGCGCGAGTGATAAACCCCACAAAACAGTGCGACGCACAAAATAGCGCGAGTGATAAACTGTAAAAAACAGTGCGACGCGCAAAATAGCGCGAGTGATAAACTCCACAAAACAGTGCGACGCACAGAATAGCGCAAGTGATAAACTGTAAAAAACAGTGCGACGCGCAAAATAGCGCGAGTTTTAACTGCACAAAAGAGTGCGAGGCGCAAATAGCGTGATAAACTACACAAAACGGTGCAATGCGCAAAATAGCGCGAGTGATAAACTGTAAAAAATAGTGCGACGCTAAAAAACGCGAGTGTGAACTACAACAAAATAGTGCGACGCGCAAAATAGCGCGAGTGATAAACTGTAAAAAACAGTGCGACGCGCAAAATAGTGGCGAGTGTGAATTGCCAAAACAGTGCGACGCGCAAAATATCGCGAGTGATAAACTGCACAAAACAGTGCGACGCGCAGAATAACGCGAGTGATAAACTGCACAAAACAGTGCGACGCGCAAACAGCGGAAGTGATAAACTGTAAAAAACAGTGCCACGCGCAAAATAACGCAAGTGATAAACTGTAAAAACAGTGCGACGCGCAAAATAGCGCGAGTGATAACTGTAAAAAACAGTGCGACGCCTACATAGTGCGAGTGTGAACTGCCCAGAACGTGCGACGCGCAAAATAGCGCGAGTGTAAACTGCACAAAACAGTGCGACGCGTAAAATAGCGTGAGTGATAACTGCACACACAGTGCGACGCGCAAAATAGCGCGAGTGATAAACTGTACAAAACAGTGCGACGCGCAAAGAGCGCAAGTGTGAACTGCACAAACAGTGCGATGCGCAAAACAGCGCGAGTGATAACTGTAAAAAACAGTGCCACGCGCAAAACAGCGCCAGTGTGAACTGCACAAAACAGTGCGACGCGCAAAACAGCGCGAGTGACAAACGGTAAAAAATAGTGCCTCGTGCAAAATAGCGCAAGTGTGAACTGCACAAAACATTGCGACGCGCAAAATAGCGCGAGTGATAAACTGGAAAAAATAGTGCGACGCGCAAAATAACGTGATAGTGAACGGCACCGAACAGTGCGACGCGCAAAATAGCGCGAGTGTGAACCGCACAAAACAGTGCGACGCGCAAAATAGCGCGAGTGATAAACCCCACAAAACAGTGCGACGCACAAAATAGCACGAGTGATAAACTGTAAAAAACAGTGCGACGCGCAAAATAGCGCGAGTGATAAACTCCACAAAATAGTGCAACGCAGAGAATAGCGCAAGTGATAAACTGTAAAAAACAGTGCGACGCACAAAATAGCGTGAGTTTTAACTGCACAAAAGAGTGCGACGCGCAAAATAGCGCGAGTGATAAACTACACAAAACGGTGCAACGCGCAAAATAGCGCGAGTGATAAACTGTAAAAAATAGTGCGACTTGTAAAACAGCGCGAGTGTGAACTACACAAAATAGTGCGGCGCGCAAAATTGCGCGAGTGATATACTGTAAAAAACAATGCGACGCGCAAAATAGTGCGAGTGTGAATTGCACAAAACAGTGCGACGCGCAAAATAGCGCGAGTGATAAACTGCACAAAACAGTGCGACGCGCAAAATAACGCGAGTGATAAACTGCACAAAACAGTGCGACGCGCAAAACAGCGGAAGTGATAAACTGTAAAAAACAGTGCCACGCGCAAAATAACGCAAGTGATAAACTGTAAAAAACAGTGCGACGCGCAAAATAGCGCGAGTGATAAACTGTAAAAAACAGTGCGACGCACTACATAGTGCGAGTGTGAACTGCCCAGAACAGTGCGACGCGCAAAATAGAGCGAGTGTAAACTGCACAAAACAGTGCGACGCGTAAAATAGCGCGAGTGATAAACTGCACACACAGTGCGACGCACAAAATAGCGCGAGTGATAAACTGTACAAAACAGTGCGACGCGCAAAAGAGCGCAAGTGTGAACTGCACAAAACAGTGCGATGCGCAAAACAGCGCGAGTGATAAACTGTAAAAAACAGTGCCACGCGCAAAATAGCGCGAGTGTGACCACAAAACAATGTGATGCGCAAAATAGCGCGAGTGATAAACTGTAAAAAATAGTGCGACGCGCAAAATAGCGAGAGTGAACGCACCGAACAATGCGACGCGCAAAATAGCGAGTGTGTGAAATGCACAAAACAGTGCGACGCGCAAAATAGCGCAAGTGATAAACTCCACAAAATAGCACGATGATAAAATGTAAAAAATAGTGCGACGCGCAAAATAGCGCAAATGTGAACTGCACAAAACAGTGCGACGCGCAAAATAGCGCGAGTGATAAACTGCACAAAACGGTGCGATGCGCAAAATAGCGCGAGTGTGAACTGCACAAAACAGTGCGACGCGAAAACAAAGCGCAAGTGACAAACGGTAAAAAATAGTGCCACGCGCAAAATAGCGCGAGTGTGAACTGCACAAAACAGTGCGACGCGCAAAATAGTGCGAGTGATAAACTGGAAAAAACAGTGCGACGCGCAAAATAGCGGGAGAGTGAACGGCACCGAACAGTGCGACGCGCAAAATAGCGCGAGTGTGATCCGCACAAAACAGTGCGACGCGGAAAATAGCGCGAGTGATAAACTGCACAAAACAGTGCGACGCGCAAAATAACGCGAGTGATAAACTGCACAAAACAGTGCGACGCGCAAAACAGCGGAAGTGATAAACCGTAAAAAACAGTGCCACGCGCAAAATAACGCAAGTGAATAAACTGTAAAAAACAGTGCGACGCGCAAAATAGCGCGAGTGATAACTGTAAAAAACAGTGCGACGCACTACATAGTGCGAGTGTGAACTGCCCAGAACAGTGCGACGCGCAAAATAGCGCGAGTGTAAACTGCACAAAACAGTGCGACGCGTAAAATAGCGCGAGTGATAAACTGCACACGCAGTGCGACGCGCAAAATAGCGCGAGTGATAAACTGTACAAAATAGTGCGACGCGCAAAAGAGCGCAAGTGTGAACTGCACAAAACAGTGCGATGCGCAAAACAGCGCGAGTGATAAACTGTAAAAAACAGTGCCACGCGCAAAATAGCGCGAGTGTGAACTGCACAAAACAGTGCGATGCGCAAAATAGCGCGAGTGATAAACTGTAAAAAATAGTGCGACGCGCAAAATAGCGCGAGAGTGAACGGCACCGAACAATGCGACGCGCAAAATAGCGAGAGTGTGAAATGCACAAAACAGTGCGACGCGCAAAATAGCGCGAGTGATAAACTGCACAAAATAGCACGAGTGATAAAATGTAAAAAACAGTGCGACGCGCAAAATAGCGCAAATGTGAACTGCACAAAACTGTGCGACGCGCAAAATAGCGCGACTGATAAACTGCACAAAACGGTGCGATGCGCAAAATAGCGCGAGTGTGAACTGCACAAAACAGTGCGACGCGCAAAACAGCGCAAGTGACAAACGGTAAAAAATAGTGCCACGCGCAAAATAGCGCGAGTGTGAACTGCACAAAACAGTGCGATGCGCAAAATAGCGCGAGTGATAAACTGGAAAAAACAGTGCGACGCGCAAAATAGCGGGAGAGTGAACGGCACCGAACAGTGCGACGCGCAAAATAGCGCGAGTGTGATCCGCACAAAACAGTGCGACACGCAAAATAGAGCGAGTGATAAACTGCACAAAACAGTGCGACGCGCAAAATAACGCTAGTGATAAACTGCACAAAACAGTGCGACGCGCAAAACAGCGGAAGTGATAAACCGTAAAAAACAGTGCCACGCGCAAAATAACGCAAGTGATAAACTGTAAAAAACAGTGCGACGCGCAAAATAGCGCGAGTGATAAACTGTAAAAAACAGTGCGACGCACTACATAGTGCGAGTGTGAACTGCCCAGAACAGTGCGACGCGCAAAATAGCGCGAGTGTAAACTGCACAAAACAGTGCGACGCGTAAAATAGCGCGAGTGACAAACTGCACACATAGTGCGACGCGCAAAATAGCGCGAGTGATAAACTGTACAAAACAATGCGACGCGCAAAAGAGCGCAAGTGTGAACTGCACAAAATAGTGCGATGCGCAAAACAGCGCGAGTGATAAACTGTAAAAAATAGTGCCACGCGCAAAATAGCGTGAGTGTGAACTGCACAAAACAGTGCGATGCGCAAAATAGCGCGAGTGATAAACTGTAAAAAATAGTGCGACGCGCAAAATAGCGCGAGAGTGAACGGCACCGAACAATGCGACGCGCAAAATAGCGCGAGTGTGAAATGCACAAAACAGTGCGACGCGCAAAATAGCGCGAGTGATAAACTCCACAAAATAGCGCGAGTGATAAAATGTAAAAAACAGTGCGACGCGCAAAATAGCGCTAATGTGAACTGCACAAAACAGTGCGACGCGCAAAATAGCGCGAGTGATAAACTGCACAAAACAGTGCGACGCGCAAAATAGCGCGTGTGTGAACCGCACAAAACCGTGCGACGCGTAAAATTGCGCGAGTGATAAACTTTAAAAAACAGTGCGACGCGCAAAATAGCGCGAGTGTGAACTGCACAAAACAGTGCGACACGCAAAATAGCGCGAGTGATAAACTGCAGAAAACGGTGCGACGCTGTAGACACCCCATTTTTGACCGTCCTCAAGACTTGGACGTCACCGTTTGAACATTCGGTGATTATCCATATTTGCGTTCGTTTGGAGTTCCCGGAGGTCTCGGCTACGCACCCTGCCTCAGGATCTCCGAACTCGATCGTTTTGTGTCGGGTTTTGCACCAAACACTTGTGTTTTTGTCTTGAAGGGCAGGGAATGGCTTGTTGGCCATCCCCACACACCACCGGCCCTTCCTTACCATCACTGGCCACATGTGTGTACCGCCGGCACTGTTTTGCTAACATATTTGGCCGGTCGGCACTATATGTTGCCGACCGGCACTTTTTTGTGCCGATGATTTATTTGGCTGGCCGGCGTGCACCCTTTGCACCTCTGAGGCATGGTGCATGCCAGCTGTGCCAGCTGGAATGCACTATCACTCATCCCCGTACACAGGGGTGACCACTTTGCACCTTTGCACCCCTAAAGCTTCTAGAAGCTTGCACCTTTGGCCAAGCTTCTTGGAGAAGCTTGGCCAGCTGTCTTAGCTTCTCCAAGAAGCCAAGACTCCTTTGCACCTCTTGCCCCTTTTCCTTTGCTTAGCCATTAAGTCATTTGGCTTGGTCTTGGCCTATATAAACACCACCTCTCTCCCTTTGAGAGAGGTTAGCCATTTTCAACACAAAACCAGAGCTTCTATATCTATATATCTGTGTTGTACTCTCTCTCTCTCTATATCTCACTCTCTCTCATCCTTGTGTGTGTGTTTTGAGCCTAAATAGTGTGTTTTTTACCTCACTTTTGCACTAATACACACACACATTACACCTTATTTCGAGATTGAGGGACTTGGAGGGTTGTTTGCTAAGTTTTTGGACTGGTTTTGATCACTAGAGGAGGGTTGCACCACCTGTTCTTCAAGTGTTCTTCAAGGGTAAGCTAGTTACTTTAGTTTCCCCATTTTTGCAACTAGTTTTTTCCTATCTTGCTTTGTGTTTTAGGCTTTGTGTATAACTGAAAAAAGTCTTATGATTTCTTGCTTTTGAACTCTCATTAAGTTGTTTTATGGTTTGAGTGCAAACTCACCCTCTTAAACCTTATTTTGGCCTATTTGGTGTCTTTTCTTTGAAGCCTTGTTTGCTTTTTGTTTTTTTGTCTTCTCATCACTGAAAATCAGAGGGTTTTAGGTGTTGAGGAAAGTGTTTTGAAGTCTTGTATAGGGGAGGGACACCCCTCTCCCCTTTGTCCCTTTCTTGCCTTTGTCTTTGGCCAAAAGGGTAACATGCATGAGTGGTTGCATTTAGCTTCATTTCAGAGTTTTTCTTGGTGTTTTGGAGCATGTTTAACCTCTGTCTAATATGGGTTTGTTGGCCCTTAACATGCTTTCTATACTTGCTTTGTACCCCTCCATTTTGCTTGGAAATGTGCCATGCCATTAGCCTAGCATATCCTCATGTTTTAGCCTAACATTTTGAAGCACTTGATCATGATTTATCATGTTTTAGATTTGTTAGCCACTGGTTTTTCCATGTTTGGTGTGCTTGATGTGGTTACTTTGTGTTTTGGCTTGTAAGCCTTAAGCATATTGACCTCTAACATGCTTAGCTTGGACCATCCTCATGATTTGGCATCATTTAGGGTCATATTTCAGTCCATAAATCATGTTTGTATGTTTGCATATGTAGCTTATTTCATGCTTTTAGGGTGTGCCCTTTTATGCCTAGGAATAGGCCTTATGCAAGCTTGTATGTTTAGAGCATTTCAGGGCTGCCATATCAAGGGGAATTGGGTGTGTTTTTGCATGCTAGAACTCTGTTTTTATGCGCCTAATATATGCCATGAGTGGTCATGTTAATGGTAGTAAGATGCTCTCTTTGGTGCCATAGGTTTAGGCCCATTTGTTTGCATGCTTGCATGAGTGTTGGTCTATTATTTTGGGCATGTTTTGCCACTGTTTTGGGGAGGTTTGAGGTCTGCCCCATTGTGGTTAAGTCCACCATTACACATTTATTTGATGCCTGTTGCATGCTTGGTCAATATGGTCTTGACACATGTCAATCCTATTGCCTTAAATGTCCATGTTTGCATCACACTTTGCATCTTGCATACCTAGTATTGCACACTTGCCATAATATGTTGCATTACATTCGATATGTCTTGCATTTCGTCTCATATTGCACCCTTTGAGCCATGTTTGCATAACATGCATTGCATCACTTGGTTTGGGGTGTCAAACCAAGTGTGAGAAATGAGGGGTGTTTGTACTTCAAGTGACAAGACACACCTCAATTCTCATGTCACTAGGGCCCTTGATCTTGACATGATAGGGACTTAGTTCTCATTTTGAATGTTGCATGCATTTTTACATTGAAATGCAATCTTGGTTCTTAGGTTATCATGCACCAAGATGCATAATTGATGGCCCAAGAACCAAGGGTCATGCTTCCTTGAGTCCCATACATGATAAGGGGCATTGGCCATGCTTACATTTGCTCAAAAACTCCATGTCATGCATTGTCTGTCTGCTGTTGCTGTCAAACTGTCCTCTGCAGGAATTTTGTGCCGACCGGCATTATATAGTGTCGACCGGCACTATATAGGTGGCCGATAACCTCATGGACAGTCGGTGGTTTTGTGAGTGGCCGGTGGGCATTTCCTCCAGCCGGTGGTACACATCAGTATGCAAGGAAGGTGTTCTAGGACTTTGGCAATTTTTGGAGAGACAGGGCAGTAAGAACAAAGGCAGCAGTGCATGATGCGGGTTTTCCGGGCGAGTCGGATTCGAGCATGCATCATTCGCACACCCCGAGACGGGCGGCTGTGGCCACCTTTCTTTTTTCATTTAATTTATTAATTAAATTAGAAGTTTTGTAATAATTAATTCCGTATTATTTTTATTCGGCCTGTATATTCTTTTGGTCCCTCCGCGAGGGCAAATCTGTAATAAGTGTGTGTGAGTGTGTGTATGTCTTCCAACCCCACGTCTTTCTTCCTTTTATTTACTAGCTTTCGATGGTTAGTTTAGGGCATATTTAAATTAGCATACAGTATGACAGCATGCGTGCACCCATAAATTTGTCTTACATGCACCGGGCTCGGTACATCACGCTAACCGCATCGTATTTCAATTTCCAAATTGAATACTTGTTACTTGTAGCATTTCACATGCCATGCTTAGGATAGCCGAGCCTGTCTAAATTGCACCATTGCTTGTGTTGCATTAGTCACTCTAACATAAACTAGGTCATGCATGCTTGCTAACTAGTTTATTGTTTTGGCACGGAGTACGATGTAAGTATTTATGCTTTAGCATCTCGCATGCGTGTGAATGTTAACATGACAGTATGCTTCCCATGCGGTTAAATGCTTACGTGATATAAACTGTTTGAATGCCTGTGGGTGGAGGTTGGATTGCTTGAGTTGGAAAAACCCGTTGAAATCCGTGTTTTAGCCTACTTGCGAGTAGCAAATTCCGAAACGTTTCAAAACGAACGGATATGCAATGCTTATTTCCAAATTAGGCAATCTAGTCTATACTTGTTTGCTGTGCGCATAACATAGTAATTCTAGGCTAATAACCGGAATAAGGGCATATAATGTTTTCAAAACGAGATATCACGGTTAGTAGATGCCGGTCTTCGGACCGGGCGAGAGGGGGTGCTCATAGCTGACCTTCCCCGATCGTACCCGAGTTCCCGAGCCGAGGCAACTTTGGTGATGACGGACACGTGGCCTTTGGCACCGAGTCAGGGTTTCCTAAATTTCCCAAAATAAAATATTTAGGTGGCGACTCTGTATCTGGCAAGCCGTCCATGTTTGGTACTTCTTTTCAAAAATCTGTTTTTCTCAAAACGATTTGCCGATTTGACTCTTTGGTTCAATTTAGAACCGTGACAATTTGAGTCCGAACTGTAGTAGACCCGCAAAAACGAACGGAACGGGACCTAAACCTCCCGGGGCGTTCGGGGACGTCTACAGTTTCTGGCGACTCTGCTAGGGATTTTTTAGAGAGGTTGACTCGAACTCGTGATATCCCATTTTGATTTCATTTATATGTCTCTTTGCATTGCATGTGCATTGGTGCCCTAGAACACCGTGTTTGCCATCTGCCATTCCTGAACGGTTTGCCGGAGGCTTGTCTTGTCAAGGCATGACCATAAGGCTGACCGGTTATGGGCTCTGACAGCATGGAACACAAACCCCGTTTTACCGGGGCACCCTTTTTGACGATTCGACCTAGTGCATATTCGGAATCCGTAGTGACCATTCCAAACTAGGACAGGTTGCTTACCCGATATAGGTTGTTTTTGAAACCGCTGCGTGCGTAGTGGTAGTTGACAAAATAGGACAGGGAAACCCTACCCCAACATAGGGTGTATTGGCTCTCTTTTACATGTTATGTACTCTTAGAATGTATCTCTTCAAGGGGAATGCGCATATCAGTTTGCAAGTTTTGATATCCAGCCTGTGGGCACCAGTATCAGTATTTCGAGAATCAGTTATATCTGCGGGTATCAGATTCAGACATGGGGGCAATGATTCAGAAACGGTGATCAGTATTTGAGGAACAGTGTATCCAGCAGTGTGTTATGACATCCAACCGCGTGTTGTATGTTTATTTTTGCGTCGTTATGCTGTCCGATTGTCTATTTATTTATACGCTTTATTTATCTTTTCACTAGGTAGTTGAGCACGATTGCTTCTGACCCAGTAGATATTCCCCAAGCACCCTGGATTAGAGGTCGTCGACTCCATCGATCTGAGGATCTGGTAGACGGACAACCAGTGTACTACTCTCTACCCCCGGTTACTAAACGGAGGACAGCCAGGCAGAGGACATCAGTACGGCAGTCAGTTCAGAGGGCCTTATCTACCCCACCCGTGTTCAGTAGGGATCAGGGTTCCGTGTCACCAACAGAGAGAGAATATATACCGGTAATTCAACCAGAGCAGAATAGTATGGCTAGTTTGGAGGAGATGGTACGCCACCTCCAAGAGAGCATGAAAACAATGCAGCAAGATGCCGTCCGACATGCAGAATTCGCCAGGCAACAGGCCACACTGGTGAAGGAACAGGCAGAGACAATTGCCAGGCTAGAGCAGCAAACCGGAGCATCTGCTTCGCATCAAGTTCCTCCCCCACCGGGAGTCCCGAACCTCGGGGAGAGAGCCAATGTTCAGAATGACACAGAATTTCCCACAGGACCACCCCCACCTCCAACCCTACCTCAAATCCAACCTCAGCTATCAAAAACACCCACCAACCTACCGGACTCTCCCTTTGAGTTTGAGACTGATCCCACCGCACTAAAGTTGAGCAAGCTTGAAAAGTTGTTCAAGAGATCCCAAGGGGTCAAGACCATCCCTGACATTGAAGATGGATACACCGATGCAGCTGTGACGCTGCCCGACAGATTCAAAATGCCTCATATTGATCGATTTGATGGGACCGGGGACCCCATGGTGCATTTGAGACTGTTTTCAGATGTCCTAAGGCCAATGGGCCTTAGTAGGCTTCAGAAGTTGTCTTTATTTGGCCGGACCCTGTCGGGTGTGGCGGCCATATGGTATGCCAAGTTAGAAGATGACGTTAAGAGGAATTGGGACGAAATGGCTGAGGCCTTCATCGCGCAGTACTCATACAATACATAGATTGAGATTACAACCCGTGATCTCGAGACGACTAGGCAAGAGCCTAAGGAGAGTTTTTCAGAATTCGTAACCAGATGGAGGGCCAAGGCTTCGATGATGACCTTGAGGCCTACGGACAAAGACCAAATTCGGATGATTGTGCGCAATCTTCAGCCGAAGTTAATGCAAAAGATGATAGTACTCCCTTTTCCTACTTTTTCTGACCTACATGAGATGGGGGTACAGATTGAGGACGCCTTGAAGCAAGGCTTGATTGATAACGACCGAGAGCAACCCCGACGAACTTTCAATCGTGGTAGCAATGCAGGCCCGAGCGGCACTACAACTACGAGAGCCCCCGAAGTAAGCATGGTCACCACTAACCCCCCTCCAAGAAATACGGTAGCTGCACCATTCTCCGGTGCGTCCGGAAGCAGCCCGCAAACAACTAAATACCCACCCAGAAACACCAGAACTTTCGCTCCACTTTATATGCCCCTATCCAAAGCTCTGGGGGTTTTGATCAAAAAAGGGCATCTAAAGCCCCTGGAGCCGCGGCCCCTACCAGAAAAACTCCCCCCTACCCAAAACCCAGCCAAGTATTGTGCATTTCACCAACAGCACGGTCATGATACCGTTCTGTGTTTCCGGTTGCGTCATGAGATTCAAGATCTCATCGATAACGGGGTGATTTTGCCTCCCGAGAAGCCCAATGTTACTACAAACCCTCTCCCCACACATAACCAAGCTCCACCACCCAAAAGACTCAATTTCATCCAAACTGGGATTGTGTTCTACGATCCTAGTATCTATATCACACCTTCCCACCTGCCCAAGCCAGAGGTGTTTCTTTCTGATTGCACCGATTTGTGCATGATGGACACCTTCATGACCCAACCCAAGCTAGCGGTGGTGACCACCGAGAACAGGAGAGAGGAAATCCAAAAGGAAAAACAGTTGGTTGAGCCAGAGTCCGCGGAATCGGGGAATCATGTTGAGAAAACGTATAGTCCGGGTGACTACATTTTATCGATAGGCCAGGATGCGCCAATTGTGGAACTGCCAACGGAGGGAGAGCTGTGTGTGATTCACGGGGATAGTTTGGGACAGGGAGCAGATGATGTAACAGTTGTGGGGGAGGACCTTGCCGATCTCCAGTTTTACATTGACCAAGATCCAGAGGATGTGGCAGTCGCATGGTTCGATTATGAGAATTCAGCAGAAGTTACTGGGTGGTTGGACGATCAACCTGATGTGATAGGAGAGTTTCAGTCAGAACAGGGTTCAGCAGAGTTGAGAACGTCAGTAACGGCCGAGAGGGTCGAAGAGCAGAGTACATCGCCGGAGGGCGCCGGTGTCAAGAATTTCGCCCGAGATTGGAATATTTTGAGTACGGGGATTATTGAACAGTCAGTCATGTCGGAACAAGTAAGTTTTGAAGATTCCGAGAGAATCAGGAAGGCAAAAGCCCATTGTAGACACCCCATTTTTGACCGCCCTCAAGACTTGGGCATTACTGATAGTTTGCTCGGTGTTGAGAGATGTGCAGGGCACAGGTTCAGTTTCTTCGGCAAGAAGAGAGGCAAATCTTTCCAAACACTTTGTCTAGGGGTTTGGAGTTGAAGAAAAGGGGAAAGGAGAGGAGAAAACTGGTTTGGGAGAAGATCGGCAGAGATCCGGGTAGAAGCGAGGCGAGCAGCCCTCGCTGAATCAAGCCTGTTCATCGGCATGCTTGGATTTAAACTATGAGGCCACCACCATTGGAAATAAGACTTCCGGGGCTTCACTTTTGGTTCAAGAATCTCCCACATCCAAGTCCGGGTGGAGGAGATATGTTGGGTTGAAGCAGGGGATCATCCCGATTGAATCGAGTCTGCGCGACTTCACGGAAAAGGGTATAACTTTTTGCACAGGAGGAATTTTGATGCAAGGTTTGCGCCATTGGAAAGCTAACTTCCGGGGCTTCGATTTGCATACCCACCGGCCATGTTTTGACCAAGGAATCATCTGTCGGCACTCTATTTAGCCGACCGGCAGAAAAGAGTGCCGACCGGCACTTTATTTTGGGCAGTGATCGAATTGGCTGGCCGGTTTGCACCCTTTGAACCCCCCAAGCTTGGTGCATGACAGCTGTGCCAGCTGGAGTGCACAGAACTCGACCCACGTGCATGCATGTGCATATTTTACACCCTTTGGTCCCTTTTTGTGCAC